>JARSSU010020903.1:0-63550 GCA_029619165.1 Eurosta solidaginis | reverse complement strand
AAAAAAAGAGTTTTAGTGACATAGGGGTCATTGAATTCCTTTGACCACCTTTTTACGAAAGCGAAAGTGCCTCTAGCCCTATTCACACACGATTCGATATGTAATTTGAAGTCCAGTTTAGGGTACATTATAACGCCAAGATCAGTAAAGTTTGTGACTTGCTTAATGATATAATCGCCTATCATGTACTGATAGGTTTTAAAAGATTTCCTCGTAAAACACATAAACTTGCACTTCGGTAAATTTAGTGACATGACGTTCACGTCACACCACTCAACCAGGTTATTCAGATCCGATTGAAGAAGTGCCCTATCTTCAGGTGAGCGAATGGGCATAACCAGTTTGACATCATCAGCGTACATCAGCGGTAATGAAGAGCAGAAACAACACTGGACCAAGGTGACTGCCCTGTGGAACTCCAGAAGATACATTGATGAATTCAGACAAGCAATTGTTAAATATATATATACCACGCGGAGCCCTCTAATTAAGCAAAGTTTTAAAATTCAATTTCCAATGCAATATTCGCGGAAATCTCTACATTCACTTTTAGTATGATTATTGAAACCCAAATTCCGACGATATATGTATATAGAATATGTTCCCACAAAACTTGAGTCTAGAGGTCAATGTAATTTTTCGCTACTTTCAGAACTAAATTTATTGGTTCTTGTGTTTTGGTTAAGCAAATATTTTGTAACTTGAAACCAAATATTCAACTTTTTCCGACCTCAAACAATTAAAATTTTTTAAAAATATTTTTTTTAAATACAAAAAAAGTTTCAGTGCACATACAATTTTGTACATGTATTGTGATTCGCACTTCCATATAAAAAAATTTTGAGCAGCACTGAGCTAAAAAAACCAAATGCAATTTTTTTGTTTCATACAAAATTAAATTTATATTTATGAATCGCATTTTGGCGTCATTGGAAGTTCAGTGTTCTTGTGGTGAACATACATACCCCTCTGAAGAGGTGTATATTAACGTGGGTCGATTTTTATGGACGAAATTTAACCGATATCGTACAATAGATTTTTCCATAGGATTTGGGCTCAGGAAAAAAAGTTCCACTACGCATACCCAAAAAAATAATTTTCGAGCCTGCGAAATTTAATTTTTTTTACTTTTTTTCGACTTTGATTTTAAAAGTTTTTTTCATGACCTACTAAAGCAATGTTCATATGTATACCCCGTCCGACCCAAGAATGTCCACTAAAAACGTTGTCGATAACAGTTTTTTAAAAAAAAATGAAAATTTTACAATCAAATGAAAATTTTTTTAGTAGGTCATGAAAAAAACCTTTAAAATCAAAGTCGATAAAAAGTCAAAAAAATTAAATTTCGCAGGCTAGAAAATTATTTTTTTGGGTATGCGTAGTGGAACTTTTTTTTCCTGAGACCAAATCCTATCGAAAAATCGATGGCGCGATATCGGTTAATAAATCGGCCCAGTCTAGTATATATTATACTTTTTTTTTCTGCATTCAATTAACACAAATTCTAAATTTAATCAAGTAATATGTGTTCTTATAACACAAAACAATGCGTAAATAATAAATTTTTAGCGTTCTTAAGGTTTTTTAATATACTTAGTACAATCACATGCAGCATACAAATAGATACACTGCCGTTCAACTGAATAGGCTCGTAATTGAAATTTAGAAATATGTATCAATGTTTGAAAAGGTTGACCTGACCGCTCTTGTGGGGACATCAAGACAGTTTGAGAACTTTTATAAAAGCCTTCACTAAACATTTTTAGAAAATTTTTGAGCTTGAAGTTTTGTAGGTTATTCAATTTTATAAACTGAAATCCAAGTTGGTAGTAACGCAAACACTCTACTGTATTTCTCGAACTGTTTTTGTCGAAGCTGCTAAGTATATTGGAAATGCATAAAGAATAATGCTAAACAGATTCTACAAAAAATTCTTAAAATTTAGAGAAACTTTTTCAATATTTCTAACTTGCGCATAGTTACACAAAATTTGAATGGGTGCAGAACTATGTACATACCCGATAGTTTTCTAGAAAATCTGGCTAAAATTTTTTACATGAAATGAATAAAATGACAATTTTCCAAATTGTAATTCACTTTTCTGAGCTTTATGTAGGTTTTGAAATTACATTTTATGTATACCGTTTCTGCTGTAAACTAAATTCTTTTTAAGACTAAAATTATTTAAAAAAAAATAAAACCATTTTCAATTTTATACCTATTCAGGTGATCGGCAGTGTATTTATTAGTATTTGCATAATTAACCGTTGAGAAAATTTCAACACGAAAAAATGTGGTTCACCTTAAAATCTTAAATAATTATGAGCTGAATTTATTTATTGTTTTTTTTTCACTTAATATACAAAAACTTACGCTGGCAAACAAACACCCAGTGCAAAACTACACGAAAATATCAGCCAATAAAAATGCGCCTTTTCCATTATGTCTGCTTGCAGGTTACGAATTCACCTAGTTTTACAAGTTTTATGCGATATTTGATATGACAATAACTGTAACTTTTAATCTAAATTTTTTCGTTTAAGTTTTGTATTATCTAAGGCTTAAAACACGCACTTTTTATAAATTTCCTTAAAAAAAAACAAACACAGTTAAAATTTTTTCAAAATAATATAACAGCACCAATTAAAAATTATTTTTTAAAAATAAACAATTTTTTTTTATAAAAACAATTGCTATTTTTCCTTTCTTTGGCCGCACAATTTTTTTCGAAAAATTTTTATTTCGCAAATTTTCGCCACGGACTTTTTTTAATTTTTATTAAAACCAAACGAATTGCATTTACTGCCTTCAATCGTTATTGTTATAATTGTTAAGAACCGCTGCTGCCGATTTCAAAGCGTTTCTTCAAGCCCGACTGCAGGCGGCTAAATGACATTAACGCTTTTAAGATCTCACGTTTTAAACTAACTAACCCAACCAAGCTGCAGCAGCAGTAAAAGCAATCAGAAGGCAGTAGCAGTAGTAACAAAACAACAATAAATAACAAAAGTCAACGATATTACAACAATCGCAATTGCTGCTATACAAATGACCCAGACGTGCAAATAGAGAGAGAGAAAAAAAAACAGTCAACAAACCTGTCGAACAGCGATCGTGTCAAATCTTCGTTGTGTTGTGTTATTAACTACATTTTAAGAATAACTAGACCTTAGTTAGAAAGGCGGTAAGAACCATACAGCGGAATGTTTGTACATGGCAGAGAACTGCGCAAGTGTCTATTTTGTATGAGCCTTAATCTTTAAACACAATGCCGAGCGACGAGGATATAAGGGCCAGTTAATGGTGACTTAACCATAACCAGATAAAACAGCTGATCGCACCAACCTTATGGAAATCAATGTAATCGATTAATGGTGCCATACCATAACGCTAAAGCCATAACCATACCGTAGCCAACCAATTGGTTTTTGGTTTGACGCCATATCCATAACCTAAAAATATTTGATTTGGAGAATTTATTAACTTTTTGTAGATTTTATTTATTGTTTCGGATCATTTTTGATTAAGGGACTTATTTTTTGTGGTATATGTTTGTAATTTTTTGCGTTTTCTAATTTTTATGAAATTTTCACGATTTTTAGGTTAAGGCACCAATAACTGATGCCAATTTGATATGGATAATTAAAAATATGGTTATTGACTTGCTTACTTACTTACTTAATTGGCGCTTAACCGTCTAAACGGTTATGGCCGTCCAACAAGGCGCGCCAGTCGCTCCTTCGCTCCGCCAACTGCCGCCAATTGGCCACACCAAGGGAGTTTAAATCGTTTTCGACCTGGTCCTTCCAACGGAGTGGGGGCCGCCCTCTACCTCTGCTTCCATAGGCAGGTTCCGATAGAAACACTTTCTTGGCCGGAGCATCATCTTTCATTCGCATAACATGGCATAACCAGCGCAGCCGCTGCGTTTTAATTCGCTGGACTATGTTGATGTCTGCGTATAGCTCGTACAGCTCATCATTAAATCTTCTTCGGTACTCGCCATCGCCAACGCGTAGAGGTCCATAAATCTTTCGAAGAACTTTTCTCTCGAACACTCCCAAAGCCGCTTCATCTACTGTTGTCGTGGTCCATGCTTCTGCCCCATATAGCAGGACGGGTACGATAAGTGACTTGTAGAGTATGATTTTCGTTCGCCGAGAGAAGACTTTACTTTTCAATTGCCTACCTAGTCCAAAATAGCATTTATTGGCAAGATTGATTCTTCGCTGGATTTCAGTGCTGATATTGTTGCTAGTGTTGATGCTGGTTCCCAAATAAACGAAGTCTTTTACTAATTCGAAATTATGGCTGCCAACAGTAGCGTGGTTGCCAAGGCGCATTGACGTTATTGACTATGTCAACTTTAACTCGGGCGATACGCCGCGTCGGGCGCTGACATTTCTTAACTTACGCGCAGATATTTCGTCTACTCAAAAGAGTGGCAATTTACAGAAATAAAGATGAAAACAAATAAAACTATTTTAATTCTTTGCTTTAGCATTTGACTGCTTAAACACGGCCAAAATGTTAAGAGCTGTATCGGAATACATTCTCAGGAATCTTAATCCGGAGGTCGAACATTACAAATACAGTTTACATATATACGGCGCACGTTACGTACGTTTGCATAGGTTTGCATGAGCTTAGAGATGGGATTGTATCCGATATTTACCATTTTTATGGGTACCAGGAAAATACCCAGAATATTTCTTTTTGTATCTTTTTTTGGATATTTAAAAATCATTTGAGGCTGCTTGGAATTACAATTCAGCAATTAAATTTATACGTCATTTGGAATTAAAAAAATTTCGTTTTGATTTTAAACAAACAACGCAAACACTCGGAGTCAGCAGTTAGTCTGAAAGGAGTTGAAACTTTGGATCGTTTGCACTTGTTATGATATGTATATCATTTAGGATCCTGAAGTGAATGCTATATGAATTCTAGCACGCTCATATTTTGCCTCTAACATAAGTCTTATACAGGCCTCCTGCCGATATCATATATGAGCCTCATTGGCCTCATATACTGGTAATTTTGTGTTCTTTAATGACACTATGTACTTCAGCGCTTTCAGGCAGAATTTTTTACACATGTCCGAACCGGAAAACATAGGGGAGAAAATTGTTGTGATAAATCTCTCTTGAGGATAAGATAGAAATTAAATTAGTATTAGTTGAACTAAATTTGTATTTAGAATAAATTGTCGCAGAAAAATATCTGAGTTTTTATTCCAGAACTTCTTAGTTTACTAATTTTAATATTTTTCGTTTGTTCATAATTTTATCAATTGGCGTCATGAAAGACTCTTAGGTGATAGTATTTTTGAGGCTAATATTTTTCACATATGTCGGATCCATATTGAACTCCAGAATTGTAAGCGTTTCGAGAGTGTTTATAGGGTACACATATTTACGCAAACAAAGCTACCACTCAAATATGGTCACGACGCTCATAATTTAAGAATCCGAAACGAGTCAAAAATAAGTGGGAATGTATGAATCAGAAAAGCGCCGAAGCGCGTAGGAGGGTAAAAGAAAATTAAATTTTT
This sequence comes from Eurosta solidaginis, assembly GCA_029619165.1. Lineage (NCBI taxonomy): Eukaryota > Metazoa > Arthropoda > Insecta > Diptera > Tephritidae > Eurosta > Eurosta solidaginis. The sequence continues at coordinate 57,996 of JARSSU010020903.1, read as the reverse complement.
GGCTTTTATTTAACGGCCTAAGAGCTCCTAACGTAGCATGCAAAAATTATCATTTTTCAAATATTTTTGTTCAAAAAAAGCGAGTTTGGAACAAATATTGATACTTTGTTTCGACAATTTTACATTTGTACATTATTGTTATACTTGCTATTTTTTTTTGCATAAGCATCGACGTTTTTCCGCTCATGGACACCTCTCGACATTTTTAATATGACCGCAAAGCTACCACGCTCTGTCCAGGTGTGTCGAACTATGTATGCCCCCATAAGTGCTGACGATGCCTAATAAATAGGCCAAATAGATGTCATATAATAAGAGTTTATAATGACGCCGGAAAGAGTTCCAATAGATTATAATATGAGCTGTTTAAAAGCCTTTTAAAACTCATGTCGAACTCTTATTTAGGCTCAAATGATGTACGTTAATAGGCTCATATAGGACGCCCATTGCAAGAATGGAAATACATTAATACATTGATTTCAGCCTCCAAAATGAGCTCATAGCGACTGTAAACGCTCCAATTTAGATATTTTTCTGACTCTTTTTTTTACTTACAATTTTGCTGGGTTAACTAAAATTTGGGCAATGGTATGCATAATCGGGTAAAGATTTATTAAAAACGCTGGATTACAGATTAAAACTAATTCAACCGATAGAGCAATGGATAACTACCCACCAATACATTACAAATCGGGTACATTTTGGATTGAATTTGTGTGTTTGTTTCCCATATTCTCCAAAAGATTATTTTTACCCTTCTTTTGTGTAAATATTTGGGTATTTCCTCATTTTTACCATACATATATAACCAATTTACCGGGTATTTACATTTGGGTATTTACCCCTTTCCCATCTCTACATGAGCTTAAATTTTTGACAGTGCAACACGTCTTTCGATATTCTTCCTATTTTTTTTTACGTACATATGTATTTTGGCAGTAAGATTAATTTTATATAAAACAAAAAAATTTTTTTTGGATATTATGTTTTTTTTTATGCTTAAAAAAATTGAACAGCAGAAACCCTGGGATGTTTATTGTCATCGCCCGATAGAAATAAATCTATCAACGCAAAATGCCGTCGCGTACATTTCGCTCTTCGCTTTCATTGTTCGCTTTCATGATTCAATTACTAGAGGTTTGTTCTTCATTGATGACAGATCTTTGACACTCCCAAATTGAAAAATCTGCACGGGTTGCTTTTACGAAGTAAGGAAAACGGGAAATAATTCAATCCCCTTCAGTGAAATTGTAGTAGACAAGTATCTTTGGTAGTATATTAGTAGTGATAATAAATTTGTAAATGCCAACAGTTTTTGGGGAAATAATTCATTTTCTACTAAATATTTCGTAAATTGATAAAGTTATGTTGGTTTGGTCATTTTTTCAGAAATTGTACGTTAGAATTTATTCAAAAATGCACTATCTCAAAATTTGTTTCCAAAACTCCCTTCATGAGCATAACTTCAATGCATTTTTTCATAAGAGGGAGTTAATGAAAAGCATTCTGAGATGAAGCGTTCTTCAATCCAACTCTAATATAGGGCGGTTTTGTGACAAATCCTGAATTGGGAAATTAAAAAAATTTTTTTGAGATAGCATGATTTTGAACAAGCAGCCGACATGTGGTGATACGCTACTCAGCATCCGCAATTAACTGACAAAAACAAAATAAAATAAAATGGGTTATTGTCTTAGAACTTTATATTCCTACCTTGACTTTGACAGAAGAGTTAAGCTTTCTGCGGTCCTGCTACACAGTGAGTATTCACCTTTTTATTCTGAAATTTCGGAAAGCTCTTTTCCGTTAACTATTCATGGAAGCGTTCCGGATAAACAGTAATTTGGAATATCGGAATACGTTCGTTTGATACTACCTCACGAGGTCCGAATATGCATAATATTCCAATATAAACCGATACTATAAATTCTTAAATGGAGACGAATGTTCCGAACATACGGAATTAATAGAACAGAAGGTCGACTTTTAATACGAGCCCAAAAATATCGAGAGAAGTGTCAAAAGACGCGTATGACCTCGATAACAATAATTCGAAGGCGGAAATAAAAATTTTAGCTCGTTCAAAAGATATTGACGAAAAACGAAAAATTACCCACGGTTGCGTGGCGGCCTCCAGCCGAGCTTATAAAAAAATACCCTGGTCGGTCCACCAATGAGATGGGATCAAAATTAAATGCATGCAAAATCCCTTTGTACACAAAATCTTTTCAGTGCACAAAAACATTACAACAACCACATGAAAATTGCCAACTTCAACTGCAAATATCTCCGGACAGAGATACAATTTTTCTTTTCCGTCTTAGGATTATTGCTGTCGAGGTCACCTCTCTCGACATGTCCAATGAGTACATTTTGTTATGGCATCTCCATTATTTACTAATGACATTTTTACGTGAACCGATTTAATAGTCGAGGCTTTACGTTGAACGATGAATTTGAATGGTTTAGGTTTCGTATGTTCATAGGTTTACGATTCCTTGGTGTCCGTACTTTTCATAAAACCAATGTTCAGCCACACTAATAGATCATGGCATAGTTAATAAATTCATCATAAAATTAAAATAAATGTTCTAAGGAATTATGCAGTTAAGTACTTATCGGGTATTTGTAAACTGATTGCTTCCTATTTCTACTACTAATATTTTTCGAAAATTCGCAAAGAAACAACACAGTTAACGGATGTCAATTCGATTGGGAGCAAAATGGCTGCAATTGTCAAAAATGTGTCTGTCGAGCAAACCTCTTGTGATGAATCATGATCATGATTCAATACTACAGTTTGTTCTCCAAAGACAGAACTATGACACTCCCAAGTTTAAATCTGGGGTTTGCTTTTACGAAGTAAGGAAAAGGGGAATAATTCAATCCCATCAGCGAAAATTTATTTGAAAAGTACCTTTATTAGTATATTACTATTGATACAGCAGGGTACAGCAAAAAAGTAGTCGCCGACTCACTCTCTATAGTCGTTCATTACCAAATATTGTGGTACGATCTAAATTAATACATTTTTTCTTAACAGTTCGCTTTTACAGCGCAGGTGTTGCTTTCACCGAGACTGGTTAAAACTGACAATTTTAACGCTGAGCTTTTTTCAAGTAACTACGTCGTTACCGGCGTGATCGTATATCTAGAGCAGGCGGTGTTCTTATTGCTGTGGACTCAAGTCTTTCATCCGAGTGCTGTGTCGACAACGCATTGATATGAGTTCTAGCAGTAAAGATTTCAATGCGATGTTTTAACTTATATTATTGTTGCTCATATATTCCGCCCCGGTCGGATATGTATGTTTACAATTGCCATAATTTAGCTATTCGAAACTGTACTCTCAGTTGCGAGACAAAGATCGCTTAGTCGTTCTGGTGATTTCAACTTACCCTCGGTAATTGGATAGCTTGAGCGACTCAAAACACTTGACTCCCACCTGTCAGCATGATTCGTTAAGAATATTTTTAGATACATCTCTCGTACAGATCAACAATGTTTAATGTAAAAAACAAGATCTTGACCTGGTATTGTGGATGAATCAGTGGGTATTGCTCTCAATCGTATTCTCCTTTATCTTTTCCAGAAGATCCCTTACATCCTACGCTTGAAATAGCAATAGATATTATTCAGCCTCCTATGGAGCTGTGCTTTACAAATAAATCTCGATCCCGCTCAAGATGTTTTATAAGGCAGACTTCATAAAACTCAACGAATTGATTGCTACTCAGGACTGGTCAGATCTTTATTCGAGTAAGGGACGTCGTGTAGTTCCATATTATCGCCCTACCAGCATGGGTTTGTGCCGCGTAGATCAACTACTAGCCAACTTGCTAGAGTTACTTCTTTTGTAATGGATGGATTTTAAAACAACAGGCAAAACGGATGTGATCTATACCGACTTCAGTAAAGCGTTGACTCTGTCAATCATGAGCTTTTAGTTTACTAAACTTGATTACTTGGATTTCAAAGTATTTGCTTTGCATGGCTCGAAAGCTATCTCGCGAATCGGACTCAACAAGTTTTGTTTAAAAACAGCCTTTTCTAGGTTGTTTGATGTAACGTCTGGTGTGCCTCAGGGTAGTCATTTGGGTCCGTTACTTTTTACCTTGTTTATAAATGACTTACCACAAACTCTCATACATTCCCGAACTCTTATGTATGCAGATGATGTTTAAACTTTGTACTCATACTTCCCTTCGGAGTCTTCCCGTGTGGAGTTTCTTCAGGCAGACTTGGACTCATTTCAATGTGGTGTACTGCAAATTTACTAGTTTGAATTGCTCGAAGTGTACTAATGACATTTCACCGAGTGAAGCCAAGTTGCCATCGTATACGTTAAACCAGCACGGCTTTGGAGCGATATATCTGTCGTAAGTGATCTAGGCGTCTTTTTGATCCTAAACTGACTTTAATACGCATATCTCATCAAGGTAAGCAAAGCAACGGGTATACTCGGTTTTGTGAAGCGATGGGCTAAGGAGTTAACGATCCGTATCTGACTAAGACCCTCTACACATCGTGGTACGACCAATCTAGAGTATTGTTCGTGTGTCTGGTGCCCAGGGTATCAAACTTTATAAAGCGTAATTGAGTCAGTACAGAAGCAATTCATTATATTTGCACATACGTGGTCTTAACTGGGATTCTAGTGTGCATTTGCCACATATAGAAATAGGCTTCTCCTTATAAATCTGCCAACTTTAGAAAATCGAAGAACTTTACTCGGGGTAATGTTCATTCACAAGCTCATTATGGGCGAGATCGACTCATCTGATCTTGTTAGTCGACTAAATTTTGCTGTTCCTGGTAGAACGTCCAGGCACTTTGTGCCTTTTTATTTACCACTTTGCCGGCAAAATTTCCCAAAAATAATCCAATGCGTAACTGGTGTTCGCACTACAACAACTTGTATAACTGCATCAGTTTTGAATGTTCGTTTTCCGAGTTGCATAATTCAATACTGTCACGTCTGGCCTGATATTTTGTAATTTCTTTCCTATGTATGGTTGAATTTAAATATTTTTAATTCTAACATTAATTTTATGTTTTATATATCTTAGTAGTCGACCGCATTGTGTCTGTGTCGACTTTAATCCAAATAAATTAAATTAATAAATTTGTAAACGCCAACAGGTTTTTGGGGAAATAATTCATTTTCTACTAAATATTTCGTGAATTGATAGAGTTATGTCGGCTTGTTCATTCTTCAGAATTTGTTTGAAGAATGCCGTGCGTCAACATTTTATTAAAAAATACACTATTTCAAAATTTGGTTAAACAACTCCCTATCTGAGCATAAGTTCAATGCATTTTGAAATAAGAGCATTCTGAGATAAGGCGTTCTTCAACCTTATTCTGGTATATGGCGTTTTTGCAACAAATGCTGAAATGGTAAATTTTTTGAAAAATATTTTGAGATAGGACTATTTCGAACTGGCAGCCGACATGGGGTGATACTCTACTCAGCAGCTGCAATGAACTGACAAACAAATAAAAGAAATTGACTTATTGTCTTAGAACTTTATATTCCTGCCTTGACTTTGACAGAAAAGTTAAGCTTTTGTGCGGTCCTGCTTTTTATTCTGAAATTTCCGAAAGCTCTTTTTCCATTTAGCTGGAAGCGTTCCGGATAAAACGTTAATTTAGAATATTCGAAACACGTTCGTTTGATACTACCTCACGAGGCCCGAATATTCCTAATAAGTATATACATAATATTCCAAATATAAAATGAGTCGATTTACTAGTCGAGTTTTTAACGTTCAACGATGAATATTAAATTGGTTCAGGTTCCGTATGTTCATAGGTTTACGAAAATGCACGATTCCTTAGTGTGCGATAAATTCATCATAAAATTTAAAAAATGTTCTAAGGAATTACGCAGTTAAGTACTTATCGGATATTTGTAAACTAATTGTTTCCTATTTCTACTACTAATATTTTTCGAAAAATGGCAAAGAAACAATACAGTTAACGGATGTCAACTCGATTTGGGAGCAAAATGGCTGCAATTATCAAAAAAATTTCAGCCGAGCAAACCTCTTGTGATTGAATCGTGGTTCGCTTTCATGTAATTACGGGGATTCTATTTTTGACAAGGCAAAAGTTCGTCGCTTTTATTTCGCGGTGGCAGAGGATTATGGTTCAAGCTTTAGTACCCAAAGCGTTCTTAGGTTGTGCAGAGAAGATGACGAGCTAGATACCTCAATCCTTGACGATAAAATATACGTTGGTAAAGAGCATGTCTCAACTCCCATGCAAAATATAATCGAAACAGTGCATGCCGCCATATTGGAATTAGAGCCTGTTCTTCTCAATCCACAAGACGATTCTGCAAAACGCTTTAAGTGCCGCGGAACTAACTTGCCTTATATTGTTTATAAGGTTCTCTCTAGATATTTGTAGGTAGTGCGTCTTCAGAGCTGTTAAATCTCGCATCTTCATGATGCTACAAATCCTGGAGAAGACGCACATTCAGAAAGTTCACACTCGCCATTTTTTGCGACTTCAAAGCTGTTATTGACGGCGCGAGCTGCTTGTATGCTGCTACGTCTGAATTTAGGTCTCCTACAAAGCTAAAAGGTCTTTGCCATACGAAGTTGAGCAACACAGAATGGCTCAGAGCGATTATGGTAAGAGCAATCTGTTGAGCAAGATAGTCTGCCTATTTGCCACCTTCTGCTCGGGAGTTCCCTCCAACAAAACCTTATTTTAGGCTCCCAGATCATTAAGGACCCTTATGCAAGGAACGCTTGGCTGACTGCCTGCCAGACGTATTCCAGATGCGTCTCGAAGCATTCTTTACAACTAACTGTTTCCGCTCGAAAGATTACGGGGTCGCCTCGTATTGGTAGCGATTTCTTGAAGTGTGGTTCATAGCTATAGGCTTCCGTTTTGTTGTCATTTAATTTTGATTCAACCTTGTACCAAAAATTTTAATCAAGTTCGGCCTGTGGAGTATAAGGCCGCTTTCTCTATCAAATTGAGGTCACGCCTGAGTACATTCTATCTAAGTTAAGTATGTATCTCAGCAGTGGTTAAATTTTATCCAAAAATATTTAATAAAGAAGGTTTGACTAAAAACAAAATAAAAACAAGTAAGGAAGGTTAAGTTCGGGTGTAACCGAACATTACATACTCAGTTGAGAGCTATGGTGACAACATAAGGGAAAATAACCATATAGGAAAATGAACCGAGGGAAACCGTGGAATGTGTTTGTATGACATGTCTATCAAATGAAAGGCACTAAAGAGTATCTTATGAGGGAGTGGGCCATAGTTCTATAGGTGGTCGCCATTTAGGGATATCGCCATAAAGGTGGATCAGGGTTGACTCTGGAATTTGTTTGTACAATATGGGTATCAAAAAAAAGGTGCTAAAGAGTATTTTAAAAGGGAGTGATTGTAGTTGTATAGGTGGTCGCCTTTTCGAGATATCGCCATAAAGGTGGACCAGGGGTGACCCTAGAATTCGTTTTTACAATATGGGTATCAAAAAAACGGTGCTAATGAGTATTTTAAAAGGGAGTGATCCTTAGCTCCATAGGTGGACGCCGTTTCGAGATATCGCCATAAAGATGGACCAGGGAGGACCCTAGAATTTGTTTGTACAATATGGGTATCAAAAAAAAGGTGCTAATGAGTATTTTAAAAGGGAGTGATCCTTAGTTCCATAGGTGGACGCCGTTTCGAGATATCGCCATAAAGGTGAACCAGGGTGAATCTAGAATGCGTTTGTACGATATGGATATTAAATGAAAGGTGTTAATGAGTATTTTAAAAGGGAGTGGGCCTTAGTTCTATAGGTGGACGCCTTTTCGAGATATCGCCATAAAGGTGGAACAGGGGTGACTCTAGAATATGTTTGTACGATATGGGTATCAAATGAAAGGTGTTAATGAGTATTTTAAAAGGGAGTAGGCCTTAGTTCTATAGGTGGACGCCTTTTCGAGGTATCGCCATAAAGGTGGACCAGGGGTGACTCTAGGATGTGTTTGTACGATATGGGTATCAAATTAAAGGTATTAATGAGGGTTTTAAAAGGGAGTGGTGGTAGTTGTATAGGTGAAATATCGCCATAAAGGTGGACCAGGGGTGACTCAAGGATGTGTTTGTACGACATGGGTATCAAATTAAAGGTATTAATGAGGGTTTTAAAAGGGAGTGGCCCTAGTTGTATATGTGAAGGCGTTTTCCAGATATCGACCAAAATGTGGACCAGGGTGACCCAGAACATCATCTGTTGGATACCGCTAATTTATTTATATATGTAGTACCTGCAAAGATTCAAGAGTTTTTTATTTCGCCCTGCAGAACATTTTCATTTTCTTCTACTTAATATGGTAGGTGTCACAACCATTTTACAAAGTTTTTCCAAAGTTATATTTCGCGTCAATAAACCAATCCAATTACCATGTTTCATCCCTTTTTCGTATTTGGTATAGAATTATGGCATTTTTTCATTTTTCGGAATTTTCGATTTCGAAAAAGTGGGCGTGGTCATAGTCGGATCTCGTTCATTTTTTACACCAAGATAAAGTGCGTTCAGATAAGCACGTGAACTAAGTTCAGTAAAGATATGTCGATTTTTGCTGTAGTTATCGTGTTAACGGCCATGCGGAAGGACAGACGGACGACCGTGTATAAAAACCGGGCGTGGCTTCAACCGATTTCGCCCATTTTCACAGAAAGCAGTTAACGTCATAAAATCTATGGTAAATTTTTGTTCGACTTATGGCATTAAAAAGGGCGGAGCCACGCCCATTTTGAAATTTTCTTTTATTTTTGTATTTTGTTGCACCATATCATTACTGGAGTTGAATGTTGACATAATTTACTTATATACTGTAAAGATATTAAATTTTTTGTTAAAATTTTAGTTTAAAAAAAAATTTTTTTAAAAGGGGGCGTGGTCCCTCTCCGATTTTGCTAATTTTTATTAAGCGTACATATAGTAATAGGAGTAACATTCCTGCCAAATTTCATCATGATATCTTCAACGACTGCCAAATTACAGCTTGCAAATTTTAAATTACCTTCTTTTAAAAGTGGGCGGTGCCACGCCCATTGTCCAAAATTTACTAATTTTCAATTCTGCATCATAAGTTCAACTCACCTACCAAATTTCATCGCTTTATCTGCCTTGGTAATGAATTATTGCACTTTTTCGATTTTTCGAAATTTTCGATATCGAAAAAGTGGGCGTGGTTATAGTCCGATATCGTTCATTTTAAATAGAGATCTGAGATGAGTGCTCAGGAACCTACATACCAAATTTCATCAAGAAACCTCAAAATTTACTCAAGTTATCGTGTTAACGGACGGACGGACGGCTAAATCAAATTTTTTTCGATTCTGATGATTTTGATATATGGAAGTCTATATCTATCTCGATTCCTTTATACCTGCACAACCAACCGTTATGCAATCAAACTTAATATACTCTGTGAGCTCTGCTCAACTGAGTATAATAAAAAATAGTAAAAATTCATGATAAAACAAAAATTTTAGTTTTTGAATAAAAAAGGTAGGGAAGCTACATAACATTTAAACCAGCGTCTTAGCAATATACCCAGCAAACATCGAAAAAATATTTTTCCAGCCTTCGCGAAATATATTGCACTCAATATCAACTTGAGCATTATCTAATCATTCTCCAACTTTATAGCTCTCAAGTTGATATTCAACACCAAATCATTCAAATCATTATCCAACCTTTGAGAAGTTTTGTGAAATGTAGAGACATAGAGACATTTGAAAAATACTTTCGTATATACTTCCCAAATCTATATCTGGCACATTTCTCCAGTTGATATCCCACATTTAATATCGAGTTGAAACGAATCTGAAGCTGAAAAAAATAAAAGTGTTTTTAAATGTGTTTCAAGGTGGCACCACCAATTCCAATATTTGTTTCTTGTACAGAAATTAACAAGGGGTTGATGGCATTAATGAAGCATTATAAATTTAATTTATTTTATGCATGTTTTATTTTATTTTCATGTAAACAATGCAGTATTGGAGTTTTACATTCAGCCCAATTAGAGAATCAGACTTGAGTACAACTTGGGAACTAAATTTTTATTCAACTTGAGAAACAAGATTTTTTTTTATATAAAAGAAATGCCCTTTTGTTTAGAAAGAGTGAAAGGGCACTTGAGATTTGAGTTAACGACTTAAGCTCTGATGTGACTCAAGCCCACATGTTTATTGGGATATGACTACATGCAAAAGGCTATAAATGTCGCACGAGCTCTATCGACAATCAGAAGAAAGATATGATTAACACATTCCCTGTGACAGTCCGGTTCTCGTGAAGCACATAGCTCGAACAAAATATAAACACCGCAAAGGTGGATCGGCAATTATCTGCCTGGTTGGCAAGCATCGGTGCAATTTAGGAACATAACATCCAAACCAAGAATAATTAAACAAGGGGTACAACAGGTTGGTGTCCTATACCCTCTTCTGTTTATCTTCTACATATTGAGGCTACCTTCACCAACAGAAGGAATCACTATCGTTTCCTACGCCGATTACTGCACGATAATGGCCACAGGCCCTGGCCCACACATCAATGAGCTTTGTAATAAAATGACCAGCTATCTCCCTTATCTCTCTAGTTTCTTCGCCTCGCGAAACCTGACAGCCGCAATTGTTTTAGGATCCTCCCGAGAACACCACCTACACAATGAGGCGATAGTACTCCCCATTAGGTAGAGAAATGAAATGCTGAACAAACAGTTTCTGTTGAATACCCAGAAACATGCACATCCCAGCAGACATCTGATTGATGAGGCTACACCTTCCAGGGGCTTGAGGGGTCATCTCCGTAAGCTTACTTACATACTTTACTTAATTGGCGCTTAAGCCCCCATTACTGATACTTAGCATAGACTTGACTTGACTGGCGTAAACTTGGCAACTTAGACACGATTATACTCCACTTGGCGCATAAAATCTGGCATCATAATCAGCGTTGAAATTTGTTTTTAAATAAATGTCAATTTGTATGACAAAATGTCAAAATGAAATGGAAGCAAACAAATGGCATCTCAAAATGTAAACGTCACTTAGAACTTAAATAGAAAATCAAAATTCAACAGAGTTCTAAGTCAAGTTAAGTTTTGAGTAATCAGTAACATGCAATGTTCATTTAACAGAACTGTAAGTGACAGTTCGCAAGCCAAGTCAAGTCTATGCTAAGTACCAGCAATGGAGCCTTTAACCGTCTAAGCGGTTATGGCCGTCCAACAAGGCGCTCCAGTCGCTCCGCCAACCGGCGCCAATTGGTCACACCAAGAGAGTTTAAATCGTTTTCCACCTGGTCCTTCCAACGGAGTGGGGGCCGCCCTCTACCTCTGCTTCCATAGGCGGGTTCCGATAGAAACACTTTCTTGGACGGAGCATCATCTTTCATTCGCATAACATGGCCTAACCAGCGCAGCCGCTGCGTTTTAATTCGCTGGACTATGTTGATGTCTGCGTATAGCTCGTACAGCTCATCATTAAATCTTCTTCGGTACTCGCCATCGCCAACGCGTAGAGGTCCATAAATCTTTCGAAGACCTTTTCTCTCGAACACTCCCAAAGCCGCTTCATCTGCTGTTGTCATGGTCCATGCTTCTGCCCCATATAGCAGGACGGGTACGATAAGTGACTTGTAGAGTATGATTTTCGTTCGCCGAAAGAGGACTTTACTTTTCAATTGCCTACCTAGTCAAAGTAGCACTTATTGGCAAGATTTATTCTTCGCTGGATTTCAGTGCTGATGTTGTTGCTAGTGTTGATGCTAGTTCCCAAATAAACGAAGTATTTTACTATTTCGAAATTGTGGCTGCCAACAGTAGCGTGGTTGCCCAGGCGCATATGCGCTGACTCTTTGCTCGATGATAGCAGGTACTTCGTTTTGTCCTCATTCACCATCAAACCCATTTTTACCGCTTCTTTTTCCAGTTTGGAGTAAGCAGAGCTAACAGCGCGGGTGTTTAGGCCGATGATATCAATGTGATCAGCATATGCCAGTAATTGCACGCTTTTATAGTATATTGTTCCAGTGCGGTTAAGTTCTGCAGCTAGTATAATTGTCTCCAACATCAAATTAAAGAAATCGCACGATAGGGGGTCACCCTGTCTGAAACATCGTTTACTTTCGAACGGCTCGGAGAGGTCCTTCCCAATTCTGACTAAGCTGATGGTGTTGCTCAACGTCATTTTGCACAGCCGTATAAGTTTTAGGAGGAAACCAAATTCAGACATAGCGGCATATAGGCAGCTCCTTTTCGTGCTGTCGAAAGCGGCTTTAAAGTCGACGAAGAGGTGATGTGTGTCGATTCTCTTTCACGGTTTTTCCAAGATTTGGCGCATTGTGGAAATCTGGTCGATGGTAGATTTACCAGGTCTGAAGCCGCACTGATAAGGTCCAATCAGCCGGTTTACGGTGGGCTTCAATCTTCGCACAATACACTTGAAAGGTCCTTATATGCGATATTAAGAAGGCTGATTCCACGATAGTTGGTGCATTCTGCAGTATCCCCCTTCTTGTGGACTGGGCAAAGAACACTTAGATTCCAACCGTCGGGCATGCTTTCGTCCGCCCATATTTTGCTAAGAAGCTGCTGCATGCGCCCTACCAAACTCCTCGCCGCCGAACTTGAATAGCTCCGCAGGCAATCCATCAGCGCCCACGGCCTTGTTGTTTTTCAATCTGGTTATTGCTATTCTAACTTCGTCATAATCGGGCGGGGGGACATATATTCCATCATCATCGATTGAGGGATCGGGTTCTTCATCTCTGCGCGGTGAATTGCTGCCTCCATTTAGGAGAGCAGAGAAGTATTCCCTCAATAATCTAAGCACTCTCTGGACATCAGTTACAAGGTCGCCGTTTTCATTCCTACAGGAGTTTGCCCCGGTCTTAAAACCTTCCGTCTGTCGCCGTATTTTTTGGTAGAATTTTCGGGCGTTATTCCTGGTGGCTAGCAGATCAAGCTCCTCGCACTCACGCCTTTCTGCTTCTGCTTTTTTCTTCCTGAAAAGGCGTCTCGCTTCCCTTTTCAACTCACGATATCGTTCACACACTCCTCTTGTCGCGCTCGCTTTTAACGTAGCCCTGTAGGCAGCGTCTTTTCTTTCGGTTGCAACGCGGCATCCTTCATCGTACCAGTTGTTTTTCGTGGCCGCCGGTAACCAATTTTTTCCTCGGCGGCAGTACGAAGTGCTTTGGAGATATGCTCCCACTGCTCCTGTATTGCTTCAGGATGAGTTGTGCTCTCAGAGAGCAGGTGTGAGAGTCGAGTTGCGAAATCATTGGCAGTCTGTTGTGATTGAAGCTTTTCGACGTCTAGCTTCCTTGTGTTTTTTGTTCCTTGGTTTTAGCCGCATTGAGGCGGGTGCGTATTTGGCTGCAACGAGATAATGGTCCGAGTCGATGTTAGGTCCTCGGATCGTGCGCACATCTAAAACACTGGAGGCATGCCGTCCGTCTATCACAACGTGATTGATCTGATTGCATCTCCGTAAGCATTATGAGGAAATACTGTACCTGAAAACACAGCCGTATGAATCAAACAAACACAAGCCGGTTTTCAGTGATCAGGCGTCGGACCTCTATGCCAGGAATTAGCCGGCGAACCCAAAACTAGCGGAAGAGAAACGAACTCTCCCTAGGGAAACGCGCGTCACTCTAGCTCAACTTCGATCTGGGTACTGTAACATGTTAAACTCTTACCTATCCAGAATCAACCCCAACATACAAAACATATGTCCTGCTTGCAATGTGTCCCCAAATGACACCAACCATCTCTTCAATTGTAATGTGGAACCAATGCCCCCAACATCTCTCTCACTATGGTCCACCCCTGTTGAAGCAGCATGTTTCCTTGGACTGCTGTTAGAGGACATTGATGACAATTTGTGATCGGTCGCACCTATTGGATGGGACGAAGCACTGCTACAACAACAACAACAACCGCAAAATCTGATGGCAAGCTCAAAAATTACAAATTATATACATATGAATTTAAGTAGGGTTTTGTTGCAGCTCTCTGGCACATACTTACATTTATACGTTTGTATGTAATGTAGTACATGCGTTATGATTGATTACTGGTCAATGTCGATCGTGCGTTATTTAGCAATGTTATATCCGTATCCCGGAATTTCATTCTAAAAAACTCTCAAGTGATAGTTTTCCGGTTTGACAGTTCTGTTGACATTTGAAAGTTCAAGTTGCTATTGCTTATAAATATAATCTACAAAATTTTTGTGAATATGTTTTAAAATATACATTTGAGTAAGATGCAAGTATGTATATTGAAGCTATGCGTCAGGGCAAAAAAAAGAGAGTTTGCATTCGGTAAATTTTCTGTCCAATAATAAGAAAGACGAGTTGTAAGGAAGAACATGAAGTGCATAGCAAATCAGGTTGTAGGAAGGAAACAATATAAGGTAATATCTCGGTAAGCTGGAGTTGGTTAATTTCTTGATTGATATTGCTTCTTTTTTCTACCCACTGACTTTTAAAATTGTTTTTCTGTATTATTGTAATATTGTTCAAGCGTTAAGGCTCGCCAATATCTTCAATACTGGTAGGGGTTTTGGTAACAACTAAACTCAAAACAAAAGAATCACTTAGATTGAACTTTGAGACCTTGAACTCGTCCGGATGATGGTCTTAATAACTACGCAGTTGCCTTAATTTTTATACCCAGCTGTACTTGTACACAGGGTATTTTAACTTTGGATAACGGTTGGTTGTACAGGTATAAAGGAATCGAGATAGATATAGACTTCCATATGTCAAAATCAACAAATCGAAAAAAAATTTGATTGAGCCATGTCCGTCTGTCCGTCCGTCTGTCCGTTAACATGATAACTTGAGTAAATATTGAGATATAGTCACCAAATTTGGTACACGAGCTTATCTGGATCCAGAATAGATTGGTATTGAAAATGAGCGAAATCGGACGACGCCCACTTTTTATATATAAAACATTTTGGAAAACACAAAAAACCTGATTATTTAGTAAATAATACACCTAGAATGTTGAAATTTGACGTGTGGACTGATATTGAGTCTCTTGATAAAAATTTGAAATAAATTTTTAAAATGGGCGTGGGACCGCCCACTTGTGATAAAATAAATTTTACAAATATTATTAATCATACATAAGTCAAAAATCGTTAAACCTATCGTAGCAAAGTTCGGCAGAGAGGTTGCATTGACTATAAGGAATGCTTTGGAGAAAAATTAACGAAATCGGTTAGGGACTACGCCAACTTTTATATAAAAGATTTTTAAAAGGGTCGTGGACGAATAAAATAAGCCATATCTTTGCAAAAAAGAGCCTTATATCAATGGTATTTCATTTCCCAAGTGGATTTATAACAATAAATAGGAAAAATTTTAAATTTAAAAATGGGCGTGGCACCGCCCCTTTTATGACTAAGCAATTTTCTATGTTTCGGGAGCCATAACTCGAAAAAAATTAGTTCAGAATAGAACCATATGTATATGTCTTATTGCGCAGCCTTGTAACACTATTAAGCACACAAAAAAACAACAATAGAATTTCAAGTGTACAGCTGGGTATGTAATGTTCGGTTTCACCCGAACTTAGACTTCCTTACTTGATTTCTTTGTTGTTATTTTTTTATAGTTAATTGGTTTAAGTCTGTTCATGGCTTAAGCCACTGAACTTTTTAGACCTATTATTTATATCAATTAACACTTTTTTTTTGCAAAATAATTATATCTCTCGTTCATCAAAAACCAGGTGCAGCTGTTCTCGAACCTTTCAATTAAATTCCTGTAAATTGCTTATGCGTTTAAACAAACAACAATACTTTCACTTAACTATTGTGTATGTTAATCACGAATCTAAATATGATTACTTAATAATAAATTAAGTTAAGTAGCGCATATGGTGATAATCGTTCACATAGTTATAGATATATTGTTGTTATTGTTTTGACTAACACCTATCATTTGAAAGATTCATCATCATCACTTATCACTTTGTTTGCTGCATAAAAAGGCAATTCAGCTATCACTGTTTCGAAATAACTGATGCCAATGGGGAACAACAAGTAAGATATGTAAAGTATTCTTCCAACTGCTTCTCCCAACTCAGAGGTAGTGTCCTCCTTCCTTTGCTTCCGAATACAGAAGATGCGCCCAAGCTTTCTATGGCACAACATGCATATCAAAGGCAAGTTTACTGAGACTACCGTCTATGAGCTCTTAGGTTCCATAGAGAAATCCGTACGCTGCAAAGATAACACACTTTTTAGGTGTAAAGAGAGCCTTTAACAATATAGAAATCAGCGCGGTTACCAACGCCCTGGACATAGCTGACTTAAACAGCCATATCTTCCAATGAACGAAATCAGTGCTGGATAATAACGTAATTCAAGCCAGCATGGGTTCGGTTACAACTACCCGCTTCGTGAGCAGAGGAGCGCGTCGTGAGCAGAAGAGCCCCTCAGGGAGGAGTTCTCTTGCCGCTTCTGTGGGTCATCGCGCTGAACAAGATTATACTGCAACTCAATAAAAATGGATTGAGGGTGGTCTCATATACAGACGACGTCATAATCGCTGTACCAAGTCCACCAAGCCAAAAGCGATATTGACCCTAGGGAGAATATGTTGATACTGTTTACTTACTGTAACAAAACACCACAGTTTCGAATGCCCTCTCTAAATGGCACTGTTGCTGTTGTTGTTGTTGTAGTGATAAGGACACTATCCGTAGGTTTTGGAGAGTGCTATCGATGTTGACAGTCCTTTGCGGGATATTGATCCGATACTTTCCGGTAACAAGCACCATTAAGGTACTAGCCAGAACATCTCGGGAAAGATTTACGAAGCATCCGGCCCTACAACCCCCTAGTTCCAATAGGAGCTTGCATTCGCCAACGCTTCGCCTGCTTAATATGTGTATGATACATGCATATTTGTTACAGGATCTGCCTCGAATAGGTGAGGTTGGCAATTGGGTTGCGGAAGCTATGAATTGCGCTTATCAACCCCTTGAATCTCCCTGTCTACGAGAGTCAAGTGTCTCGATATCGAAATATACAGTAAGCTTAGCTTGAAAACTAAAATCGAGCTTAGAGAGGAAAAGGCCTCCTCACCCTTCTACTCTTACAAAAAAATCGTCAGCAGAAAATAGGGTCTTAAACCCACACTATTGATGCGGTTATATATGACAGTTGTCATACCCATAGTAACATGGAAATATAGTATGGTGGACGGCCAAGAACAAACAAAACAATATTGAAACGATGAAATGAGTTCAACGAGCAGCTTTCGGAGGGATATCAGAAGCACTAAAGACTTCGGGAGTCTTACTGTTGAAACTCAAGCTGTATGGCCACAGTAGTATCCCCAAAGGCTTCCAGGTGGGGCTCGGTCATCAGACTATCACACACCATCGCTAAGTTTTGACAAACATAAGGTAAAGTTTCCATCAAGAGTGACTGGGGAGGAATTTCACTTTACACCGAAAAGATTCGAGGAGTTAGCGGTCTCCAACTGGTACTCCTCGGGCACCTGGAAGATATCCAAGCAAACCTGGTCGAACTGCGATAGTAAGAGAACAGAAATCCTACTAAATGGCTGAAGTAAGGAAATCAGTGGGATCACTGCCACAACTACCGGACATTGGCCGCTTGGCTTGCATGCTCGGAGAGTGAGTATCCTTTTTACAGTATTTGCAGGAGCTGCGGCGGGGAGGGCAGTCAAGAAAGAGTTGCGCCCTTTCTGTGTGAAAGCCCAACTATGGCACACTTTTGATTTTAAACTATGGGCAATTATATCCGGCCGTAACTTCAGGAGGTTGCTAAATGCTATGTAAAAGATATCAGCAGGTTCATTGTCTGTACTGGTTAGAACGGAGCACCGCCTAGCCATACTAAAACAGAAAAGCAGAGCTTATATCAAGTTGCTAAGACCAATGATATCTCGTGTATTGTACCAATGAGGTTTAAATCTGCTGCTATAATAATAATTTCCATTTATTTACTTACGTACTTAATTGGCGCGTACCGTAACCGTTGAACCGGTTATGTCCGTCCGCTTCTTCGTTGGGCTAACTAGTGCCAATTGATCACGCCAAGGGAATTTAAATCGTTTTCCACCTGGTTTTCCAGTGAATTGTGGGCCGCCCTCTTCCTCTGCTTCCATAAGCGGGTTCCGTAAAGAATACTTTTTTGGCTGGAGCATCATCTTTCTTTCCAGAGCCGCCTCATCTGATTGTTGTCATTGTTCATGCCGCTGAACCATATAGCAGGATGGGTATGATAAGTGACTTGAAGAGCATGATTCGTTGCGAATCAAAACTACATTAATGTCGACAAAAACATCAACTACCCGGGCACCTGTTACTTTCTACTCCAAGAGTCCGAATATTCCAGCTACATGTTGTGAAATCGTAATCCTTAAACCGTTTACCATAGTTGTTGTTGTTGTAAGGATAAGGACATTCCCCAAGGCCTTGGAGAGTGTTATCGATGTTGATGGTCCTTTGCTGGATGCAGATCCGGTACGTTCCGGTAACAACCATCATTAAGGTATTAACCCGACCATCTCGGAAACAATTTGGTATGACCACATGAACCTTCTGGGCCATCCCGCGCTCCCAGCCCTAGATCCCTAAGAAACTTGGGGTCGCCAGAACCTCAACTGTTAAAGAAACAGGATTCACAACGGTTAGGTGAGGTAAACAATTGCGTTGGAGAAGCTACATATATATTACACTTGAAAGAGTTGCGTTACACAACCCCTTGAATCCGTAGTCGTCAACAGCGGTTCTCTCGAGAGCACTTATCTCTTAATCGGAGTGCTATTTCAAAGTGTACCTGCATAAGCAGATTTTCTCTTCTGTTTCGGAGCTCCTCACGTTTCGCTGCCTGGGATGTGTTAGGCGTTTTATGACCTACACAGATCAATGCAGTACATTTACGTAAATATAAATAATGCACGTGTTTTGATGGCTAATTCATCAAAGCCTGCGAAGGTACTCAAAACACACCCACTTTTTTACATTTATACACATATAGTATGTACACACTCCTTCCTGTATGGGAAACAACCTGTTTGGTTATATACATACAAATTGATTACTCAGGAGCGATCACATTAAAAAGGGGCATTACTTTTACGATCCTATGATAGAAAAAAACCAACATTTCCCAAAGAACTTAAACAAAAATATTTTGTTTCGTTGAAAAGTTGAATATATAATTTGCATACATTTGGTATATCAAGTCTGTAAAGGTAAGATTTTAATTTATTAAAACATGCAGTTTGAAGTTGTACCGGAGTAACTGCGTCTTCCTTGTTCTGCTCATGGTTTTCTCTGCACCAAAGTTGACAATAGATGCTTGCCTTGAACTGCTTCCACGAATTTGTTAATCCATCGGAAGACCAAATGTTTCATAGCGCTACTTTTCTGCTCAAAGTTCGACCTCTCCTAATGTCCATGTATTCATTCCTACGTAGGTTAATTCTGTTGTATGTGTTTTTGTTTATTATCGGTCAACAAACCTAAATTTAACACAGCAAGCGGATAAAAAGTTTCCCAAAAGAATCAAAGATTTGTATCTTAACAATTTATTTACATGTTAATAAAAGGTATTATTACTAAGTTATATAAGTATTAGGGATGTTGCGAATATAAACGAATATATTTCATGTTAGTCCGGGCGCTAAAGAGGTTCGGAAATTAAAACTGTGAGCACCTTATTCCGACAATTGTACAGAAGAATGCTGATTATATTTCCTGAAGTTGCCTGAATGCTCCTTGGCAGTGGCGGATCTAGGATTTGGTACTGGGGGGGCTTGAAATTTTTTCACTTTCAAATTTTGCTTTTGTTTTCCATGATGTGTTAAATAAATGTATACAGAATATAAAATGACATGACAAACCGAGGATTTTCAAAATTAAAAAAATGAAATAACTTACTAATAAAGTACAAGCAATATTTTCTAAAATGAAGTTCTTTTTTTATTCAGCACACTCCAGATAATGATAACAACCATATAAAGTCATAAAAACCTTCTTTCAAACCACTTATTGCTGGTTCAATCTTCTATCGACCAATCCAGAGATTCGAGTCGTCGGGGCTTCGATTTACAGAAAAGATCAGTTATTTCTTCAATGTCCGTTCTATTTCTTTGTGGACGCTCCCTAGTGCCAGACCAGTCAGTCGATTTTCAGACATATGACTCTCAAATAAGTCTTCAAGCGCTTTAGAACAGAAAAAGAACGCTCTGCGGTCGGTGATGTCACGGGGATAGTCGCAAATATTTGCCACAGTGTCGTCACGTTTGGAAAAAATTAAGTAAAGTGTGCTGATTTAATGATTTTCAGGGCATCAGTAGCTGTTTGAGCACTCTTGAATGGATCACTTTTGCAATGGTTATGCCACAATAAAATCTCATTTTTCAGCACTGTCTCATTGTGACTGGTGAGATCTTCTTTATAAACTTTAGCAGCAAGTACAATTTCTTCAATCGTTACTCCTGCAGAGTATGCTGGAATCAGTCCAGGCAGTATTTCAAAAATTCACCTTTGAACCTTGACGACAATGATGAAATCATGTAGTGCAGGAAAGGGTAGTAAATTGTAGCTCTGTAATTCTGGTTTAGCCCTAGCCCTTTTTTGGTCCTGTTTTAAAATGTTTGCCTTTTTTGGCTCCAAATCTATTTGGCCAACTCGGATTGTGAAATTTGTAATGTGTGTATCAAATGACATCGAAATTTTATTTTATTTTTTTCGTTATGATGATGTGGCAGCTCGGTAATCAGCTGATAATAAAACATTAATCGATTATCAAGTGTCATCACTTACACAACGTAGAAATGAAAAGGTAAGGAAATATTTTGCATAAAACGCCACTAAAGATTTCTTTTATCAGATATTTAATAAAAAAGCAAGTGCAGCAACAGCAGAAAACTTCGAAATGAAGAAAGCGATGGAAGTGATGAAATTCGTTTCGATGACAAGACGAGCATATGTTCCGGCGTTAAGCTTTTTCTTATATTTGGCGGAACAAAGTAGTTACTGCTTACTTAACGTATTTTTATTATTAAAAAATATAAATAGAATTATAACAAGTAAGGACGGGGTGACAATATTGCTGTTAAGTTTTTAACGAGCAGAGCCCTCTATGCCATTTATTTCAAACTTTCAGAGCTTCCTAACCATAGAAAGTGAGTTTAATTCAATTTCTGTAAAAAATGCGAGATGCATTCAGTAAAATATTCACAGTAGACAATTTTTGGCATAAAAATTTAAAACCATACCGTGTGTCCTCAGTATGCCGTTACGTGCAAAATGCTTTATCCCCCATAGCCCCCTAGATCCGCCACTGCTCCTTGGTAAGTTTTTTGTCCATCCATTTTTATAAAAAAAGAGTAAAAATTTGGTTTTGGGTATGATATATAGGATTTTTTTCCCTGGAATCGAAGTACGATTTGAAACATTTGTATTAAGCCCAGTTCTCCGACAACCAGTCACGCCAAAGTCGGCAAAAAACTTCTATCAATTGTTTGCATAAAATTAAGGCTTACTAAAGAAAGTTTTGACATAAAGCTCCTATTATGCGAAAAAATCTGTCCACTCTATGACATCGGCGACTCTGATTCAAAACCTGCCAGCTTAACTATTCGGCCAATAAGAACCTCACAGAATATGTTCCGAACATAGACGGAATGTGTTCTGAGTAGTACCTAAAGTTCGCTTGATGGCCAAACTGAAAACCCCCATCAAAAACCTGGATCTATGTTATAAAATAAAGACTAGAAGCTTGCTAGAACTCATCCTACTCGCTGCTTCAGGATATGATGGCTGTGTCACTCCCTAAGTCTGCAAACCGCAAAAGTGTGTGACGTCAGAAGGCAGTGTCTAGTCAGAATACCCGTCATGAGCCTTCAGTTCCCTCTTTACAATGATAACGAGTAACTTTGTTTTTTTAAATGTCGTGAGACCTGCAAATGATCCTCAGCAGCCTCCTGTCTGCTTTATTATGTGCAATTTTTATCTCCTTTTTATGTCGGCCATCTGATTGGTACGTCTACGGTACAAATTTCGAGGGGTGCGACTACTTTAGCTTGCTCATCCAAACGAAGACTTCCATAAAATGACGGCTTTACAGTCGATGTAAATACTCAATGAGAGAGCGAGGGTGATAGACCCCAAGTACACTCCAACATTCTTTACATGCATAAAGTGCAGTATAGGCTCCTTAACTATCTCCAACAAACTAAGCTTCCACGATAGCTTACTGTCTAAAATACAGATTATAAATTCAAATTATGTCGAGGCCGATAGTGTTAGCTGCTAGTGAGTTTTCAAAGTAATATAATTATTTATAATTGTCTTTTCATATATAAATAAAATTATGTTAAGTTTGGTTGTTTGCACTCTGAAGCTTCGCATTTGGCGATTGATTATCGCGTTATGTATTACATCTTCAGAGGGCCATAAACTATCCAACGCGTATGCTAATTTAGATATGATTCTTCACACCTTTGCTTATCACAATTGGATTGCACCTATCGTTGTTTCGATACGAGTAAGCAAAAGTAAATAACCGAGTACTAGTACTTCCACCGTTCTAAATTGGACGGTTTTAGATATACGCAAGATCTAGGAATCTACATTATGAGTCTGCATTCCATCCGATAATTGTGCTAACATTCCGTTACGAAAAAGCAGTCACTTTCCATTTAGGGTAACCATGATCTACATCATAAACCACAATCAAATCTGGTTGTCGATGAGCTGTAATCCCAATAGTATAACGAATTTGGGAAATCCTTATTTTTATACACCTTCTGCAAACGTTCGAATCGCTAAATTGTTGAATAAATAACTCCAATATTGAGTAATGCAAAATGGTTTTATTAGACTACTTTGAGATTACTTCACAATAACACTTATACTTCACAACTAATTGCGTGTTTAACTCATACTTATTAGTCATTCCTCAGCTTGCGCTATTTTTATACTCTCTGTTGCCTTGTCCGCATATTTCTCCAAAGGTCTAGACGTTTCAACTTCTAAAATCTCCTATTTGGTTACCAGCTATATGCGTGTGTATGGGTGAGAACCAACTTCGGCTGATGACTACATGTGTGTGCGTGAGTTATTCTTCGTCGCCTTTTATGTACGTGTATAAATGGATTAAATTCATGTATTCATGTACACAAGAGTGACAGGTTGCTTTATTGTTGTTGTGCTTTTATTTACTAACAGCTTAGTTATGCTAAAATTCGCCACAATAGGTTTCAAACCCCGCCTCTCATACCAGTTCCTTGCATCAAAATCGAAAAAAACACCGCATTGCAGACGAAAAAATCGAGTAACCATGTGGTGTTGCCACAGCTACGAGGCATAGACCCAACGGTCGTGAGAACGGAAAAAGCGAACATGAAAGCACTCTTTGGAATTTGAAAAACGAAGCAAAAGGCATCAATGCCAAGACCTTCAACTTGACCTGGCCAAGACCTTGAAAGAACATAAATAATATTATGTGAATAAAGGTTTCACGGATTATTTTCAGAAAGAATATAGCAACCACTCTCTCTGTTGGAAAGTTCCAATGGCGAAAGAAGTAGTTTATAATGGCTTAGCTTACGAAAACTCGACTGACAGGCTTTGGTCTTAAACTCAAACATCTCTGCAAGGCTTAGAAGCTCTTGTATTTAGTGGAAAATAGTTCTTAAGCTCATACATATAGATGATTGTATGACTCATTCCCGCATTTCGACCAATATCTATTTTGGATAAATCGACTCGCTATATAAGTGTGTAATTAACACCGAACATTTTAAGAGGTTATGAGCTATCATTAGTGACTTTAACGCCAAGGTGGGCAAAAACTGTTCCTTAAGCTGAGCAAACAGTCTCTGTTATATACTCAGAAACTTGGACATCCTAACAGCTACCTAATTGAAGAGGCCATGCCTCCCAGTAATATAATTGGTAGTTGACATACAAAGAAGGAATTTATGGACGAAGCGTTCCCAAATAGCGAAAGAGACGACGACGGAATATAGGTTCAGCCATCCCACTATGATGAGTGAGAAATGCAGTACCACGCCTTAAAATGACAAGGTAACAACGGACAAACCGTCCAAGCATGGAGGCAAAGTGTTGGTAAAAAGCATGCACCAAATACCAGCAAAATATGTTCGGACTAACGCATTCCGCTAAATTCAAGTTTGAAGTATGCCTTGCCCAATTCACAAGTACGACAATCTTACAAGGATCTATCTAACGTTATGCGCGAAAGACCTGTTAATTCATCGACCAACCAGATTTTAAAGAATAGACCCGCACCATATTTTTGTCGACTTCAAACAAATCATTTTTCGGCAGCGAGAAAAGGTGTTCTAGTATGCAATTACATACCTCTAGCCTGAGTTCTGTAAAGCTCGTATGCTTCTGCCAACGATGTTCAGCAACACCATCAGCTTCACTCCGAACCATTTGAAACCAAACAAGTAAGGAAGGCTAAGTTCGGGTGTAACCGAACATTGCATACTCAGATGAGCGCTTTAGAGACAAAATAAGGGAAAATCACCATGTAGGAAAATTAACATAGGGTAACCCTGGAATGTGTTTGTATGACATGGGTATCAAGTGGAAGGTATTAAAGAGTATTTTAAAGGGGAGTGGGCCATAGTTCTATAGGTGGACGCCTTTGCGAGATATCGCCATAAAGGCGGACCAGGGGAACTCTATAATGTGTTTGTACGATATGGGTATCAAATTAAAGGTATTAATGAGGGTTTTTAAAGGGGAGTGGCCCATAGTTGTATATGTGAAGGCGTTTTCGAGATATGGACCAAAATGTGGACCAGGTGACCCAGAACATCATCTGTCGGGTACCGCTAATTTATTTATATATGTAATACCCACGAACAGTATTCCTGCCATGATTCCAATGGCTCTTGATTTCGCCCTGCAGAACCTTTTCATTTTCTTCTACTTATATGGTAGGTGTCACACCATTTTACAAAGTTTTTTGTTTGTTACATTTTGCGTCAATAAACCAATCCAATTACCATGTTTCATCCCTTTTTTCGTATTTGGTATAGAACATTTTTTTAATTTTTCGTAATTTTCGATATCGAAAAAGTGGGCGTGGTCATAGTCGGATTTCGGCCATTTTTATACCAAGATAAAGTGAGTTCAAATAAGTACGTGAACTAAGTTTAGTAAAGATATATGAATTTTTTCCCAAGTTATCGTGTTAACGGCCGAGCGGAAGGACAGACGGTCGACTGTGTATAAAAACTGTGCGTGGCTTCAACCGATTTCGCCCTTTTTCACAGAAAGCAGTTATCGTCCTATAATCTAAGCCCCTACCAAATTTCACAAGGTTTGGTAAATTTTTGTTCGACTTATGGCATTAAAAGTATTCTAGACAAATTAAATGAAAAAGGGCGGAGCCACGCCCATTTTGAAATTTTCTTTTGTTTTGGTATTTTGTTGCACCATATTATTATTGGAGTTGAATGTTGACATAATTTACTTATATACCGTAAAGATATTCAATTTTTGGTAAAAATTTGACCTTTAATTTTTTTTTAATTGGGTGTGCTCGTTATCCGATTTTGCTAATTTTTATTTAGCACACATATAGTAATAGTAGTAACGTTCCTTCCAAATTTCATCATGATAGCTTCAACGACCGCCAAATTACAGGTTGCAAAACTTTTAAATTACCTTCTTTTAAAAGTGGGCGGTGCCACGCCCGTTATCCAAAATTTTACTAATTTTTTTTTGCGTCATACCAAGTTTCATCGCTTTAGCCGTCTTTGGTAATGAATTATCGCACTTTTTCAGTTTTTCGAAATTTTCGATATCGAAAAAGTAGGCGTGGCTACAGTCAGATTTCGTTCATTTTAAATAGCGATCTGAGATGAGGGCCCAGGAACTTACATACCAAATTTCATTAAGATACCTCAAAATTTACTCAAGTTATCGTGTTTACGGACAGACGGACGACGGACGGACGGACATGGCTAAATGAATTTCTTTTTTTGTCGAGATCATTTTGATATATAGAAGTCTATATCTATCTCGATTAGTTTATGCCGTTACGGATTACCGTTATGCGAACAAAATTAATATACTCTGTGAGCTCTGCTCAGTAGAAAAAGGGCTTGGATGTGCCATTAACTTAACCGGTCGCTGGAGAAGATAATATGCAGCAGCAAAAACAAAATTTACCAACGAATCTAGATGGTTAGGACATCCAGCTACTGGAGAACAGCTTCGGTAAGTGGTGCTGCTCACTCCTTCTCTTTTCTGCTGGGATGTATTTTACCTCATTTTAGACAAACTATTGATGACGCATTTATACAAACTTAATTATTTAGTTATTTTATGTGTTCTTTTGTGTTTTCGAGTTGTAGTGAAAACTTGTTAAACATATTCAGATCTGTGTATAAATATTTATTTTACGGTGAAATTCACATATGTTACCCACATGTACATAGTACGTAATGTGACATTTGTATATTTACATATCACTCTTGAAACAGATAAAGGGAATCCCCTTAAGCGTTTTTGATCTGATTTTATAACAAAACCGCAAAATAAATTTGCGGTTGTGGGAAATTTCCAAACGAAGTTTTTTTAGAATGACTTATTTCTTTGCTCTTCTGCATCCATCGATCGACATTGATAATGGGGTTCACTGGCTGAGTTGGCAGGTGCCGGATCTCAACGCACTGATTACGGATATGTTTCCTTATCCCTCTGGGGGACCGGACTAGATAAATCAGTTGTCAATATGCTTATTATCATTTATATTGAGATCTTTGGTCCCACTATGTAAGTGTTCAGGGGTCATAAGAAGGCATAAGGTGGCAGTTCTGAGGGTAGTATTTTGGCAGGTCTGCAGCCTTCATTTTTTTTTATATCAGCGGTCGGTCAATTGATTTGTAAGTTGTAAGCAGCGTTTCTTTTTCCTTTTCCAAAGTACGGCCGGCAAGCGACTTGAGGGTTTTGTTGTTGTTGTTGTTGTAGCCATAAGGACACCCCCCAAAGGTCTTGAGAAGTGTTATCGATGTTGATGGTCCTTCGCCGGATGCAGATCCGGTACCAAACCCGACCATCTCGGGAACGATTTTTTATGACCACATGCGACCTTCTAGACCATACCGCCCTCCCACCCCCTAGATCCAAGAGGAGTTCGGGCTCGCAAGAACCTCGGTTGTTAATGTAACAGGATTCGCCACGGATAGATGAGGTTGTTAATTGGGTTTGTAGAAGCTATGTATGTATATATTGCGCTGGCAACTGAAAGGGTTGCGCTACACAGCCCCTTGAATCTATTTGGTATTTTAGTCGCCTCTTACGACAGGCATACCTACCGCGGGTATATTCTAACCCCCTAACCCGCTGGGGGTTTTGTTGCGGCATTGTACTTTAGATAAAATTTAGAAGGCATGTGTCTTGCAGGTAAGAGTATGATTTAACTCATCTTCGTTGTCTGGATTTCAACGACAAATTGAAAACGTGCGGCAGGTAGCCTACTACCTCATCGCCAACGCGTTTAAGCATCACCATGGCTATACTGTCTGGGCCTATTGACTTGGAGGGCTTGGCCTTTTAAACGGTTTCTTTAACCTCTGTGGGGGTGATGGGGCTACGCTAAATGTCGTACTTGTGTTAATGTGCCCGTATATTTGCGCGATGGCTTGCCTTATCTATTGAGAAATGCATTACAAATTGCCGACAAAAAGCGCTCGCGTATTTCTTCGAGTCCGTCACAGAATTTTTTCGGTAAATGCGATGGATATTTTATCAATGGGTTAAACAGGAACTTCACAGTTGACCACAATTAACTGACAGCTGCAATGAGGTTACTGTTGATGCTCATCCCATATGTAGTTATTTACCAGCCGCATCATATCCAAGCTGAGTTTCCGGATTTAAGGGCCTCTACGGTCGAGCTGTCTGGCTATATCACGCTCTCTCTTCAGCCGGAAACTCCCATAAGTTTAATAAAAATTTCGGTATATAGCCCACACTGACAAGAGCATGACCGTCTTTAATAAATTTTTTTTGCTACAAATGCAGCAAATCCGTTTCCTTGCTCTCCAAGTAGTTCATTTTGAGCTTCTATGCAGCGGATATATCTGACTCGCTATGCAATATTCCAAGACTTTGTTGGCGATATCACAGCATACATACCTATCTAGTTTTTTAAAACTACAGTGACATAGGGACTACACAGAAACACGTGCATTCATTTGTTGAGCTCAAATCTGCATTAGATTTAGAAAGTGGGCGGGATTATATTTGTGAACAATGATTAACGCCTTGACATTGTGATGTATTCTTAGTTTTCTGTGTGATTATTCATAATTTGCATCTTCCGTTTTCGACGACTTTGTCAAAGCGTAGTTAAGTAGTGGATGCTAGTGATGCAAACAACCGTTAAATCGGAACCATATAATCCGTTATTTTCAAAAACAAAAGCCTCTTACTTGCAGAAGTACGAGTAAAATATTCCAAAATTACCTCAAAAAGAGCTAAGCCTTCGAATTGAAAAAAAACCAAAAACAATTGCGGAAAACTCGAAGATCGGGTTCAAAACAGCGTAACAGGCAGTACAAAACATCCCTACGTGCTCTTGGGAACCCGAAATATATATTAATTCTCAGCAACGTGAAAAATATTTTCCCGTTTGTCTGCACGCATAACTTCTCCCAGCATAAAGCTCGCTCATCCTAAACTTTGTTTCGATACTTCCCGTTGGCATCTTGCAAAAGATAATCATCAATCGTCCTGTCGTGCTATAACTAAGGACGAGTACAATTTTTTTCCGTCGAAGGGGGACCTTAATACTAGAGTCCACTGCGGGAATTCCTAGATCTATTGAAAATAGACTGATATGACTGTCGATTTTGCAGTTGGCTCCCTAACACACAACGACCTTCACAGTTTCTCTTCGCAACGCAGCGCATGTGTATCTAAGGTGTCATTAGAAGATGATCCAATTCGTTCGCGGTATTGGGAACTGTAGGCACATTCATGCGACCCATTACGAGTTAATCGATTTTATTTCCCGGTTTTTGAATGGAAGACAGCCAATTAACTTGCTAGAGTATTTTCTGGTCGTAGCGAAGTATGTAAGACTTATCCAACGTGCCTGGCACTACGGCCTTTGGAATTCCGCTTACAACTTGCCCTCTACTTCTAGGCCTCAAGATAGCAAAGCAAGGGCGGAGATAACACCACCTCTTTCCATGTGTCGGCGTCTTCAGACTCAGAGCTAGGCGCTCAGCGGAGCTTTTAGTGTCTACCGATGTTCTGTTTGCTTTAAGAAGCACTTTGAGATGGAGACATCCAGTCACTTGCTACTTAGCTATCCAGCGAGGACAATGTGTAAATTTCTCGATCAAGACGTAATCAACTCACAGGAGGAAATATCCAAGATAGATGTCTGCATATCCTAATGGGTTGTCCCTTGAACACGTGCCGTAGGTAGAATGCCAGGTCAGGCGTAAATGAGTGAAATGTCGAAAAGTCCAACTTTGATATATATCGCGGTAACATGGTGTCATTGTTGTTGTAGCAGTACTTCACCCTGCCTTGCGGTGAGTGGACGGGTCTTATGAAGTGTCAACATCGTTTTCGTTTGTACGAGAACACACTACATAAGGGACGTACATGGAATATTTTTTGGGTTTAGTGTGTATAGATGAAGGTTTCAGCTACTACGGTGAACAAACCGGATCTTTACCCGGCAAAGGACCATTAATACTCCTAAAAGCCTTCGGGGAGTGTCTTCAACAACAACAAGACAGCGCTTCCTGGGAGCTCCCATTCTAGTTATTCTGACCAGGTTGTTGTTGTATTAACGATAAAGACACTCCCCGAAGATTTTGGAGTGTGTAGATCCGGTACCTTCCGGTAACAAGCACCATTAAGGTACTAGCCCGACAATCTCGGAAACCACAGGAGGAGCTTGTGGTCACCCGAGCATCGCCTGCTAAAAATGTGTATGATACGTTCAGATTTGTAACAGGATTCCTTTCGCGTATGTTGATTGACAATTACCTTGCTTAAGCTCTGAAGCTATAAAGTTTTGTATTGCGCTTATCAACCCCTTGAATCCCATATGCCCCAGACCGTGGAGCAAAATGGTCATATCAAGTCAGTCCCGAGATTGTCAGGTACTATATTAAAGTGGTACCCGGAGTCTCAGGATCTAAGCCCCGGGAAATGACTTACAACAGCGAGTGCCAAACTCTTTTTTTTTATTGTTGCTACTTCAACATAGATAGTACGGCTCCTCTTTCTAAATAGAACAACATACCTTTACTTCTTTCGTTAGACATTGTAGGGACCTCCGAAATTGATGGTGTAGAAGATCCAACGTGGACGTGACAATTCGTTCCCGAGATAGTCGCAACTGTAGTATACTTCTATATTTTACAGCGGTTGGCTTCAGAAGGACAATCCCTATCTCAGACTTTGCATCTTTTGATTTTGTTTGTAGTGTTTCAAAGGTCCCAGCGCCGACAATTGTTCATTATTAATCTTCCATTAAAATTTGTTGGTGTTTGTCCAATGTAAATTTATTGTTATAATGTACATGTATATCCTCTCTAGTAGTCCAATCCTTTTGGCCAATCTTAAGTTTTTAGGTTGTTTTATTTTGGTAAGAAAATGTTCATCATATTAGGTTTTATACAAATTTGTATACTCAGCTGAGCAGAGCTCACAGAGTATATTAATTTTGTTCGTATATCGGTATCCCGTAACGGCATAAACTAGTCGAGATAGATAAAGACTTCTATATATCAAAATGATCTGGGCGAAAAAAGAAATTCATTTAGCTATGTCCGTCCGTCTGTCCGTCTCTCCGTAAACACGATAACTAGCGTAAATTTTGATGTATCTTAATGAAATTTGGTATGTAAGTTCCTGGGCACTCATCTCAGATCGCTATTTAAAATGAACGAAATCGGACTGTAAACACGCCCACTTGTTCGATATCGAAAATTTCGAAAAACCGAAAAAGTACGGTACCAAAGACGGATAAAGCGATGGAACTTGGTAGGTGGGTTGACCTTATGACGCAGAATAGAAATTAGTAAAACGAGCCGGACTCGTGCGCATCTTGCGCAACAAATATAAAAGTCTCTTATCAAATATCAATAGAAATCAGCTGTTCTATCAATCAATTTACAGCTTGCGCTGCCATCTGGCGTATAATAGCAACTGCCGGTAATGCAGTGCAAATATTCACAATAGTTCCATAATACAAATATGCCGTCATCCAGTGAGTTTTACAGCTCCGGCTCGCGCTCAATTCTCACGGGAATGCTCTGGATCATTGAGAGACTTGAGAAGCAGATGTCGTGAAATTTTCGCATACGTGAAATGTGATAGACAGATGTCGCCGCTGTTTTTCATTTAACTCATACGGCGAAAGGCTAAGCAGCGACATCTGTTTTTGAAAAAGTAGGCTTATGAAAGGCGGCGTTGCCAAACTAAAAAGAAGTAATTAACAAATTAACCGGCTCACAAATTGAACCAGACTTCTATCTGGATTTATCAAATTGTTGTTGTTGCAATTACATGCAAAATTATTTATCTGGCTCAGGACTTTTGCCACCGGATGATGGCAACAGATATCTTTGTGTGCTCACATTTGTTTATTTTTAACAAATTAATTTAATAAAATATGGCTAAAAAAAGATCTACGACCAAAATTGCCCAAAGCTCGCTAATAGCCCGAATCTTCATCTTTACAACCAAAACTTTATTTATAGGATTTCAAATAAGAGCGTACATAAAAACAGCAATTAGAAATAGTATATATTGTGACGAATATTATCATCACTAAGTGATACTCACATCACTAATCTGATATTAAGTAAATAAAGGCACAACAACAATAAAGTAAGCTGCCACTCTTGTGTACATCAAATCAATCATAATTTACTCACATACATTCAAGGCAACGGAGAGATACGCACAAACACATATAATATTCAGCCGAAGTAGTACTCACATATACACATGCATATGGTTACACACTACAAATATACGTGTCTATGGCTGGTAACCAAGCATGAAATTCGAGAAATTACTAGAGCTTAGTAGGGGTATGCGAATGAAGCAGCACAAGCGGAGTAGTCAGTATACAGTTTGATTTAAGCACGCTACTGGTTGTTAAGAGTTATTGTGAAGTACTCTCAAAGTAGTATAATAAAGGCCATTTTGCATTATTGAATATTGGAGTTATTTATTCAACAGTTTAGCGAATCGAACGTTAGTAGGTTAGTAGTAAGTTTCAAATAAGTGGTATCTCCTAAATTCGTTACATATAGTTTGGCAGCTTAAGTAGAGGTTATGTTGCGAATAGAGTGGAAGGCAGTGGACTAGGCAGTCGAATGCCATATAATGAATGAATGGTGTTCGGAGATTTTTCAAAGTTAAAAAAAAATTATAAAAGCTTTAATATAAATAAAACTATTGTTTTAATACACAAAAACGCTATATATATTCTGTATACATAAATTTGTAAGGATTATCTCACTTTAAAATTTGAATTAAATAATCTAAATTTTTTTTTGAAACTGAGTCGAGAACTGTGCGTGTGAATGTGCGAATTTTTACCGATCAGCTGTTAGTTGCGCTACTTGGAAAAATTTACAATTATTTCATTTCTGTGCGTGTGGATTTCTGATTCGTTTAGCAAAATGGAGTTATTTATAATAAATCGGTGAGTTTAACATAAAATTAATACAAAAAATAATTCACTTATTTACGAAAAAACAGTTACACGGAAGAAAAAATTGACCAATCCAATAAAAACGAGGATGCAATTCTACAAAAAATACTGCAAAAGGTCGAGGAACGTAAGAGGAAGAAAAGTATCGTGCAACAACTAAATGCAGAGAATCTTATAAAATGTTTGCCCGAAAGTAGAGAATCTTGTTTGTCGAATACTGACAGCAAAACTCCAAAAGATGCCCAGGGCGCATATTTTGATAACGCTGTTGATCCCATTGCGGAAGACGACACGCTCAATATTGACCCAGACGACTTTCATGTGCTAGGTGAAGATGTAATGTTAGCAAACCGGTGGCTGTAAATATGGTGTTACCCGCATGGTTAGCACATCCAACTATAATATCCACAACTATAGTTCCACCAAAGGATGACACTCCGGACGAAGCAGCTATAAAAAATATAACCTATTTGTCACCACATATACGGCACGCACTTAAAGAATTAAAGGTTAAACGCTTATTCCCGGTGCAAACTGCAGTCATACCATGGCTGCTGGAGGTGCACACCAAACCGCCACCATTCCGTCCACGTGACATATGCGTTTCGGCACCAACGGGAAGTGGAAAAACGTTAGCCTTTGCCATACCCGTTGTACAGTTGCTGGCCAATCGTGTTGTGCGCAAAATACGTGCACTGGTCGTGCTGCCAGTGACTGAATTAGCATGGCAAGTTTTTAAAGTATTCAAAAAGTTGTGTGAAGAAACTGATTTAACTGTTTGTCTACTCTCGAAAAAGTTTACACTCGCACAAGAACAAGAAAAACTTGTTGAATGTTATAAAGGACAAATTTATTCTAAAGTTGATATTGTTGTTACAACGCCGGGACGTTTGGTTGATCATTTGCATAGTACGAAAGGTTTTTGCCTAAAATCTTTACGTTTTCTTGTTATCGATGAAGCGGATCGTATAATGGATGCAGTTTTTCAAAATTGGCTTTATCATATGGATGAACATGTACGTGCAAAGTCAGATCAATTGTTTTCCGGACGTACAGCATCACTTTGTTATCGTGAATTGGAGGCGAGTTGTTTAACACAACCTCATAAACTACTGTTCTCAGCAACGCTCTCGCAAGATCCAGAGAAAGTTACAAAACTTGAGATTATTTCAACCGAAATTATTCACTTCAGTGCTTGCTAATCTTACCGAATTGCAAGCGAAGTTGGCTAGCAATGAAATGCAAAATGCTGAGCTAAATAGAGGTGAATTCATTGGGAAATATACAACGCCAGCTGAACTTACCGAACGCTATTGTATCACAGAAAATCGTATTAAACCTTTAACATTATTCGCTTTGATCTGTGAAAATGAATGGAAAAAATTCTTATGCTTCACAAATAGCGCTGATTCGTCCAAGCGGTAAGTTAACTAAACCAACTTTAAAATCTTAACAATCATAATTAAAATGATAAACCTTTCTCTTATAGATTGTCGTTTGTTTTAAATCAATTATTTGATAGTCATTATGCCGTCAGCGATCTGAGTGCTTCCATGAGTCCGAAGGCACGAGCTAATATCTTAAGTCAATTCGCACGTGGTCTTATACAGGGGTAAGTAAGTTCAAATTGTACTCGAAATTCCCAAAGGACGTGAGCAAGATTTATTTCGAAACTGTATACGTTCCGTTAAAAGGCACCATTAATCGGAACTGTGTGAGAATCTTATATATAAAAAACAATAAAAGTAAATACTTGGTGCGATTTACATCCGAGCAGATTTAGACCGAGTATCTTTTCCAATTGGCGTCGTGCTCTTTAATTTTTCTCTGGAAATTGGCCGGACTGGGCCTATTAGGACTCTGAACGACATCTGCAAAGCAGACAATTTTCGCTGAGAAGCTTTTCATGGCAGAAATACATTCGAAGTGTATGCCAAACCACTGGCGAGGGACAACCCCCCACTTGAAAAACTTGTGCTAAGCTTATGATGTTGCTTTGCCCGTGACTTGAACCCAGGACATTGGAGGATCACCAAACCACGGCAGCCGCACAACCGGAGGAGTATCCTGTAACAAACGTGAATATAATGGTGGTCTAAAGTTCCCTGTGGAACTAGGGGTGGGGACAGGGATGGTCTGGAAGGTTCAATGTGGTTGTTTTTGTTGTTGTTGTAGCGAAAAGGTTGCTCCCCGAAGGCTTTGGGGAGTGTTATCGATGTGATGGTCCTTTGCCGGATACAGAACCGGCACGCTCCGGTAACACAGCACCATTAAGGTGCTAGCCCGACCATCTCGGGAACGATTTATATGGCCACATTAAACCGTCAGTTACCAACCGTCATTAAACCACCCCTCCCTCCCCACACCCAAGTACTATGAGGAGCTTGTGGTCATATTAAATGGTTCCCGAGATGGTCAGCATAGTACCTTTATGGAGCTCGTTACCGGAACGTACCGGATCTATACCCAGCAAAGCAACATCAACATCGATAACAACCCCCAAAACCTTCGGGGTGTATCAGTACCGCTACAACAACATTCGACTCCTCTTCTGCAGAATTAGCTTGTTTTTATACCCCACAGCCGAAGCGGTGCAACAGCAAAGTGATCTTTAATAAAGGATAAGGACTCGTAACTGCAGGTTTTTTTAGTTTGAGGAAGAACCTGGGTCCTTTCCCATCCTCAAAGTCATCCCAGTTGATCCACAGCTAGTACGATATTCCTCGATTTTAATCGAGAGATCGCCCAGAAATATCGAACAGAGCCCTATCCAATTTGTAACCTTCGGTGATCGACAAGTTCATTTCCATAAATATTTCCACGCCCGGAGAACCAACAATGGGATAAGGACTCGTAACTGCAGGTTTTTTTATATTGAGGAAGAACCTTGATCCTCTCCCATCCCCAAAGTCATCCCAGTTGATGCACAGCTAGTATGATATTCTTCGATTTTAATCGAGAGATCGCCCAGAAATGTCGAACAGAGCCCTATCCAATTGTAACCTTTGAACTTGACGATCAGTTCATTTTCATAAATATTTCCACGCCCGGAGAACCAACAATGGGAACCATTGAGATACTCTATGAACACCAGGGACGCTCGACAGCTTCGTATATCCGTTTGTAACAAGTAGGATCCTAATGCCTTTAAGACAGTCTGCCACTATACTGTCCTGCAGCATCCGAGTTAGAGGATACTGCAAGAGTGAGACTAATTGTTGCGCTGGTGCTTTGCGAACATCCCAGCCTTCCTTTTTAATTTTTGGACCATGTAGACTGTAACGTCCCTACCACTCCATAAGCCCTGATTTCATTCCTTCACAGAAGTGCCCATTACGTTCTGTACGTGGAAGTCAATAATTGCTGTGATATAGACCTTTTCAGCCGTAAGATCAGTTTTGACACCGTTTGATCCTTCTCCTGTTGTACATATCATACATGATATACGACGAAAATTAACGACAAACATAAAGCAAAAACTATAAATTCTTACAGCCTTGTATGCTCTGATGCGCTTGCGCGTGGCATTGATATACCCGATGTGGATGTCGTCATCTCGTATGAACTCCCACGCCACGTTATAACCTATATACATCGTATTGGACGTACAGCACGTGCAGGTAGCGTAGGAACAGCGATAACAATGTTAACACAAGAGGAGCTACAACAGTTTAACGTAAGTTAGTATTTTAAAAAATTTAACACTTAATAATTTTTTATTAATATGCTATCTTACAGCGGCTCCTCGGAGAGGTCGGGAAAATGTTGACGAATGAAATTACATTAAAGTCTGATATTGAGACTGAATATGCCAAACCGTATACATTGGCTTTGCAGGAATTACGCAAGAAGCTTGAACAGGATAAACGCTCACAATTAATGCGTAAAGAGCAGGCAAAGAGTAAAGCAAATTGGATAAGTAAAGATCCTTCAAAAATGTCTCTTATGGAGAAATTGCAATTGCAAGTTTCCAAACAAATCACAGACGGTGATGAAGACAAACGAGAACAGAAATTTAGTGCGAAAAATCATCAAAAGCATATGTCAGCTAAGCGTAAGAAATTTAATGCAAGCGCTGGTATAGCTAAAACAATACAAAAATAAATTTTATTGAGTTGAATTACTATTTTGTGTTGTGTATGAATTTAAAGGATAGGGTTTATTTTACGGATTACCGAAATTTTCTGTCAAATTGATTGCTGATCATCATTCACCATGCATGGAGAAAGGATTTCTATTACTAAGGATCAACTTGAGATGGGATTTGACCTAAGACTAAGACTAAAGGATACTTTTGCTCTTTGAATTGCATTGCAGAAGTAGTGTCAGTGATCAATCTTATATTTTAAGTTGGGCTAAGGGAATGTCTAAATGGCGGCTGCCGTGGTGTACGCTCGCCTATCATACCAAAGTTTAAGTCGGCAGTGGTTTGTCTATGAAAAACTTCTCAGCGAAAATTTATTTACCGTACAGTTGCTTTGCGGAGATGGCAGCAAACATGTCCCGCCAATTTGTATGAAAAATTAGAACCACGGAAATTGGAAGAGAAGCTCGACCGCATATACTTATACTTTAGTTGTAATAATAGGAGCTTTCCTTCTTTATTTAGGGAGTAAGAAAGAGAGTTTTTATACTTTCCAAACACACAAAAGGGGATGACAATCAGAGCAACCCCCCAGCGGGTTAGGGGGTCAGCATATACCGGCGGTAGGTATGCCTGTCGTAAGAGGCGACTAAAATACCAGATTCAAGGGGCTGTGTAGCGCAACCCCTCAGGTTGCTAGCGCAATATAAAGCTTCTCCAAACCCAATTGGCAACCTCACCTATCCGCGGCGAATCCTGTTTCACTAACAGCCGAAGCTTTGGCGACCCCAGGCTCCTCATGGAAGTTGGGGTGGGGAGGGAGGGATGGCCTGAAGGTTTAATGT
Organism: Eurosta solidaginis; assembly: GCA_029619165.1. Lineage (NCBI taxonomy): Eukaryota > Metazoa > Arthropoda > Insecta > Diptera > Tephritidae > Eurosta > Eurosta solidaginis. The sequence goes on along the minus strand of JARSSU010020903.1, from coordinate 20,280 downwards.
GGCCACATAAATCGTTCCCGAGATCGTCGGGCTAGCACCTTAATGGTGCTGTGTTACCGGAGCGTACCGGATCTGTATCCGGCAAAGGACCTTCACATCGATAACACTCCCCAAAGCCCTTCGGGGAGCAACCTTATCGCTACAGAATAACAATCAGAGCAGCTTACAAAAATTTTGTTTTCTTTACCAACATACAAACTCCCTTGCTTTTGTGATTTACCCAATGTTTTCCCCCTTAGATCAATTTGACCAATTTTACACAGCGGGTTAATAAGTAATTCAATTTGTTTTTGTTTTTCAATTGAAACATTTTCTTTAGCAAGCAGAAAAAACTTTGAAGCTAGAGAAAAAATTGTGATTCGATTAGCTTCTGTCGGGAAGGTGGGAGCAGGCCTCTTTTCACCGGATCTGGGTCTAGAGGTCTCTTTTCGCCTACCAGATCACTGTAGTGTTTACCAAGCGGAAATGCTGGCAATACACAGGGCTGTGAATCATCTCGGGTCTATGCCTAAGGATGGTAAACGGGTGCTTATTTTCTCAGACAGACAGGCTGCCTTAAAGGCCCCGGACTCATTCGTCGACAACGCAAAGTCGGTCACTGAATGCCGCAGATCTCTTAACGAGATGGCTCAGCACTTCAGTATCAGCCTTATATGGGTACCTGGGCACAGGGATGCCGCAGATCTCTTAACGAGATGGCTCAGCACTTCAGTATCAGCATTATATGGGTACCTGAGCACAGGGATATATTGAAGGCAAAGCAGATGAGCTGGCCAGAAGATGCACCACCGATCATATTCTTCCGGGAAATGATTCGGTAGGTATACCCATGGCCAAGCACTATAAGAATTGCAAATGGACGATGGTCACCCATATCATCGTGTGAGACATCCAGGCTAATCACCATCACCGCTAGAGAGGTTGAGGACGCTATTGGTCGCGCTAAACCATCCAAAGCAGTGGGCCCAGACGGCATAGCCATGCCGATGCTTAAAAACCTAGGGAAAGAGGGTTTCAAATATTTAGCGCATGTCTTCAACCTGTCTCTCTCCACCTTTGCCATACCCGAGAAATGGAAAATGGCCAAGGTGGTCCCGCTACTAAAGCCTGGGAAACCAGCTAACGTAGGTGAGTCATATCGTCCGATATCTCTCCTATCGCCAGTGGCAAAGACGCTTGAAGCCATTTTGCTCCCTTATTTCCAAGCACATTTGCAGCTAGCCCCTCATCAGCATGGCTTCAGAAAACTCTATAGCACTACCTCCGCGCTAAATGTCATTAGCACCCAGATAAATTGCGGTTTGAATCAATACCCCCACCATAGAACAGTACTCGTAGCGCTAGACCTATCAAAAGCCTTTGATACGGTCAACCATGGCTCATTACTGCAAGACCTGGAAGGGTCTACCCTTCCCCCATGTCTTAAAAGGTGGACCGCAAATTATCTGGGTGGTCGGCAGGCATCGGTGCAATTCAGAAACGAAACATCAAAACCAAGGAGAATTGAACAAGGGGTACCACAGGGTGGTGTCCTATCCCGACTTTTGTTTAATTTCTACATATCTAAGCTACCTTCACCACCGGAAGGAGTCACAATCGTTTCCTACGCCGATGACTGCACAATAATGGCCACAGGCCCAGGCCCAGAGATCGATGAGCTATGCAATAAAATAAACGGCTATCTCCCTGATCTCTCCAGTTTTTTCGCCTCGCGAAACCTGGCATTGTCACCGACTAAATCTTCCGTGACCTTATTTACAACATGGACGCCCCAAATGTCGACCATATTGAACATCCACGTCGATGGCACTACGCTACCGACTGTCCTACACCCCAAAATCTTGGGTGTGACGTTTGATCAGGATCTACATTTTGGTGCGCACGCAACCGCAATTGTTCCGAGAATTCAGAGCCGTAATAAAATCCTCAAATCCCTTGCTGGCAGTACCTGGGAAAAGATAAAGAAACGCTCATGACCACATACAAAGCAATTAGCTAGCCGATTACGTGCTACGCGTCACCCATATGGTCGCCAAGCCTAAAAACTACCCACTGGAAGAAACTACAGGCCTGCCAAAATACTGCTCTCAGAATCGCCACGGGCTGTCTTCTTATGTCCCCAGAACACCATCTGCATAATGAGGCGAGAATACTCCCCATCAGGGAGAGAAATGAGATGCTGACCAAACAGTTTCTGTTGAATACCCAGAAACCTGGGCATCCCAACAGACATCTGATTGACGAACCAGCACCGCCTAGGGGGCCTAAGGAGTCATCTCCGTAAGCATTTTGAGGAAATACGGCACCTGAGAACCCAAGCCGTATGAAGCGAAAAAACACAAGCAGGTCCTTGGTGAACTCCATAGACAGGCGTCGGACCTTTATGTCGGGAATTGCCCGGTGAATCCAGTACTTGAAGAAAAATATCCAGAACTCGCGGAAGAGGAACGCATACTCCCCAGGGAAACGCGTGTCACTCTTGCTCAACTTCGTTCTGGATACTGTAACAGGTTAAACTCTTACCTATCCAGAATCAACCCCGACATACAAAATGTATGCCCCGCTTGCAATGTGTCCCCACATGACACCAACCATCTCTTTAATTGTAATGTGGAACCAACGCCTCTAACACCCCTTTCCTTATGGTCCACCCCTGTTGAAACGGCAAGTTTCCTTGGACTCCCGTTAGAGGATATTGATGACAATTTGTGATCGGTCGCGGCTATTAGGTGGGGCGAGCATTGCTACAACAACAACAACAACAACATCCAGGCTAACCTGGCACTCATATGACAAGGGGCGCACAAGAGCGCTTCTGGTTTTAAACAAATAGTTCTATCGTCCCTGATAAGGGTTCTAACAGGTCATTGTTTAATAGGCACGCATGGTGCCAGAATGCGGGTAATGACTTTCGACTATTGTCGCAGCTGCAGATGTACAGAGGAGGAGGAGAGTGTCCAGCACCTTCTCTGTAAGTGTCCAGCGCTTAGTAGGCGTAGGTTGGCCATCCTTGGTAAACCTTTTCTACATGACCTTGCTGAGGTCTCTAATCATGAAGTCAAGGCTCTAGCAAAATATATAAATTCCACGAAGTGGTTCTACAATGGGCCCATTGGTGGCCTAAGTAATGGGCTGCTTTCATAGTGTTCAGCTCAGCTCTCGCAACCTAACCTCACCTAGCTTCTGTGTGAAATTGGTGTAAGTACTTTTTACAAAATAAAGAACATATTTCGTATTGAAAGCTACAAATCGTTTATTTTTTTATTTAATATTTTTAAGAATAAAAATACGCAAAATTTCGTTAACATTTTTTTATGCAATTAATTTTAATAATATTAATAATTAATAATAAAGCATATCTATTAAAAATCCAAGCGTTGTATTTATATTCTAAAATGTAATAATGAAAAAGGGGAATTTTTTGAAGTGTTTATTAAAAGAAATGCAACAAAGCAATTAAAAATTCTAAGCATGTGTGCTGACAATGCTTTACTTACGAATAAGAAAGATAATATGATGAACAGCGAGAATTTCAACGCTAAAACACAGCGAAGCTTTAGATTTTGGCTAAAATCATAATTTAATTGACTGTGTAGCAGAGAGCTGCAGTGATTCCGAAATGTTATTTGCGTGAATGATGGATAAAGGATAAAGAATGTACGTGTTTTGTTGGTAAAATAGATTGAGAAATAAATAAATATGAAAACAAATACGGGAGGAATTGACGTGACATATGTCTGTCTACACACTGCAGTCTCTCATCGCATGCCGTAGCATATTTGTTATATTAAAAATATTTTTCTTCTCTTAAGCAGAAAACAAACTGCCGTTTTTGAATTTATTTTATTTTATTTTAGTACACAAAGCTATACATATATCTATATTATTTTTGTGTATAAAAAAAGAGCATATGTCAGCTAATATTAATATACTATTTAAGAAAAACATTAAAGAAAATATCAAATTTCTTCACAGCAGTTTTTCTCTATATTCGTTAGTGTTGTGAGTGGTTCACAAAACGAAAAATGCGTTGAAAAATGCGTTGAAAAACGTGCTTTATATTTATTTTATTTTAATTTTCATTTCTTTTGTCTATAACAAGTTGACACAGAGTTCATATCACAGCCTTTATATATATATATTATATATATTTATGTATATGTATTCACTTGGAGATTAAAATACTACCATTTTTCAAAAGGCAGCGAAGATTCGGCATGCATATACAAATATGTGTACGTTTATATAATTTCACATACATGTATACGCACTTTTTTAGTCAAATATTTGAGTATTTCAAATTGAAACGCTACAAGCAAAAAGAAATACACAATTTTTATTTAAAGAGTTATTTTGCTGTGCTGTTTTTTTTTCTTCTTTTTTTTGAGGAATTTTGGAGATGGAATTTTATAATATGGGAAGCTTCTCCTTGTGTATATTTTAAATATACAAAAACTAAAATTTAAAATCTAAGGCATTTTTATGTGTGTTTGTATATCTCATTGTTTATTTGAATCCTACATAAAAGTTAAAAAAAAGAACAAAATACTAGACGTTTATGTGGCAATTTTTTGTTTTGTGTCTTAGTTGCCTTATATGGACGTTTAACGATTGCAGTGTATACAGCAATTACATTCATTCTATAATGCTTTATTTTGCATAACATACAGTATTATTTTACTTGATTTTATTTTTTAGCAACAAATGCTTCAATAACTTGCATATTGCTTAAATCGCATATGTATATTAGAATACTAAGGGTTTTTAATTTTTTTGGTTCAACAAAAATCAATTTGGCTGCTTAAATAACGTACAATTTTGCGACTTTGATAGTTATTTAAAGGCTTAAGCTCGGTTTGGTTTGTATTTCACATATTAAAAAAGGAAAAGATTTGAGATGATTATAATAAATTTGATTATAATAAATTTTGTAATTTAGTGAAAATTACAATTTTTTTTATTTGAATTTCTTCAAGAAATAAAATCCAAAACCGAGCTATTGTCTTTTCGCATTATAATTCGAACAGCACATTATAACGGAATTGTTTTATATTTTATTTTGAAATTTTTTTTATTTTATAAATTTAATTAAGAAAATATAAGTAACCATAGTTGTTAAATGTTATTTTTTCGAAACATACAAATAAAAATTTGTTTAAGACATTGCTTAGTTTGATACAGGGACTGATTTTTATAAGTTTTGCCGACAATTTTTAATTTTTTCATAATATAACAAGATTGCAAATTAATTTAATTCTTCAATATTCTAAAGTAGTAATCAAAGTATAGCAAACTAAAGCTCAAATAAACTACAAAAACAAAAAGTCCCTGGAAACTAATTACAACAAATTTAAGTTTACATGTTATGCAACAATTTGTTCTTAATTTAAAATATAAAATAGTTTTTTCCGACTATATACGTTTCATGAGTTATGCCAAATATATTGTAAATTTTGACACAAATACACAATGGGCGCATTCACGTGACCCTTGTTATCAGCTTATACGATTACGTGGTTATACTTTTACTTTTTATACAGTTTACAAAAAAAAATCACTGGCAACAAATGACTTTTAAGCTGACAAGTTACAAGCTGACGTAAATACCCCAATATTTAGAACTTCATTCTGTATTGCGAACGATAGCGATTTTGTCTAGCAATGGAATTCTCTATCATTTTCGTTTGGCCTTTCCTTTTTTACTTTATGTCAAACAGCAACGGCGGCGAAAGCAATTGGCAAATGATATGTTGCCATCGTTTAACATCGTACACTAGCGATTCATCTCTGAGGCGAAACAAACGATCGTTTCGTAATAGAGAATGGGGCCCTTAATTTTGTTAACATAGAATTGAGTATAACTAATTTTTTTCAAAACTCATTAATTAACACATAGTTTTCCTTTACAAATAACTGTCCCTGCTCATAAGTTTGTCGTTTATTTGATACCGTTATGTATGCAGTTCCACTCAAGTTTTGAACTTCATTTCGAGGAAATAAAAATGCGTGCAGTCTCAATTGTATTAATTTAGCAGTTTTTTTTTCAATAACGAAATTACTTTCAAACAATTAGTTTTCATTGCAACCGTTAAAGTAAATTGGCGGTGAGTGCTATCATAGGAACGTATACACTCTTCAAATTCGTTTGCAATGCGGCGAATAGAAACTATTTATATATATTTTTTTTTCAAACTTATAGTTTCGTTCATTCATTGATTAAAAAATAGCTCCAAAATATTTTGAAAAACACAAATTATAATCTAAATAAAATTTATGCATCACTGCTTACAAAACCTACATTTAAAAACACAATTTAAGCTAGGCTTACAGTGTTTGCAAGAATGCAATAATTTCTGGATTCGAATTAGCAACTGCACTAAATTTATCGGGATAGTTTTCACGGATTTCCTGCAACAAACCCAATGCATTATCGTATGTTTCCTTCTCAGTATATTCCTTTTTATATAGCACGTGTATGGCAATTGCTATAATTTGCTCCATTGAGCTTGCAATTGCATCACGCGCTTGTATATATAACTGTTTTAAACATTTAAATATTGATGCATTCTCATCAAAATCTTCACGCAATGGCAAATGTTGCATAAAAACGGGCAGCACTTGCGAAAGTGGCACCAATGCACTATTTACAACAATCAAACGTGCAATAGCACCACAAATATTATCCAATGCACTTGGTTTATTCTCTTTGGCAACGGCCTGTGAGAGCGCATTTAAAATATGCGGATAAGCTCTGCGTGAGAAAAAAATAAAAATAAAAAATAAATTAATATTTTAACATTTTCGAAAAAAATTTTTAAAAAATATGACTTACTCATATGATTTATCCTCAGAATATAGCACCAATTCGCCCAGGCCATATACTGCATTTTGACGTGCCTGATCGAAATCATCATTTAGACCAGCAATCATAATTGGACAGAATGTATTGAAGTATGCACCAGTGTGTTTTTGTAGTGGTGCAAAGCACTCAGCTAATGCACCATAAGCAAAGGCGCGTTGTGATTCCAGATCTTCATTTTTCTTAGCTTTTTGCTGCAACAAATAAAAATGTCATTTTCGCTTTGAAATGGACTTTTTCCAAAAGGCTTTGTGAGAGGTTAGGGAATCAGTTTCAAAATTAAAATTAAATATGCGTCAAATGTTGTTTGAAACGAGTTTTAATTTCTCACTTACCAACTTTTGCAAAATAATCGGATATGCACGCTCAAAATAGGGTTTAAATTGATCAGCTCCCATTGCTGCTCCTAACAATGGCAACATATTACCAGCACCCTCAACAATTGCCTCATCGTATTCACTTTCCTCCGCATCTTCATCATCATCGCCATTAGACTCATCAAATTGGCATGCAACTTTGCCCTGCAATACATCGGTTATACATGCAAAGATAACGTCACGCAGTTCAGGGGTGGGCAAAGCAACCTGCTTTAACTCTTTCAATAAATCACCCAACCCTTCGAGTGCCGACAGCACAACCGATACTTCCTCATCATCATGTACAATTTGTCCCAATTTTGGTAACAAAATTGTAATAGCATTGGAGACACCTTGCAAATCTTGCTGCTTGAAAAGCGCAATAACAAATGAGCTCAATGCATCAATTGACACTTTGCGTATATCCTCCTGAGGATGATCAATCATTTTGTAAACGTTTTGATAGGATTTCTCCAAGTACGGTATAAAAGCTGTGCCAGTGTGTTCGGCAAATTCTTTTAATGCTAAGATAGCTTCTTCCTTTTCATCTAAAAATGAGTTTTCTACACTATATCCAGCAATATTATCCAAATCATCTTCATCATCTGAATTTTCAATATCAATATCATCTTCATTCTCATCAACCTCTTCTGCGGGTGCCGGTACGCCATCATTATCCTTAAATTCAGGTACTACCTCTTCCGTTGAAAGTATAGAATCAAACATACGTTCAATTACTTTTGGAAAGACGGTTGCCATTTCTTCATTGACCACTTCAGCTAATGAAGCAATTAGATTGTAGAGTGCACGACGTACATCAGGATCCTCAGCTTTTTCAAGTAAAGTCAATGCGAACGTCATTGTATCGGTGGCTAAAGGCATAAAGTTTTGTTTTCCAATGGTACGGGCTAAGGCGGCCAAAGTATCAATTGCTTGTGGACGTAAACTGATTATATCCTCATTTTCAGTAGGTGCCAAATAGGATTGCAAAATTGTGATCAAACGGGGGAAATAAGGCAGCATATTCTCGTTGGTGGCATTAGCTGCCGCTGAGATGGCGCTCAAAGCAAGTTCACGCACTCGTACGGAATTGTTGGGATTCAAAGCCTCAAATAAGCTAGAATGAAAGATTACAATTAAAGTAAATGTTGCGGGGGAAAATTACGGAACGGTTTGGATTTGGATGTCCGAAAATTCTTTCATTTCTGTGCGAAAATTTCTGATTTTTTTTTAATTTCGTTTTAATTTTTTTAGTTTAAAAAATATATATTTTTTTTATATATTTTTTTTAGTTTTTTATATATTTTTGTATACATTTTTTTTATACATATATGTATGTATATTTTTTATATACATTTTTTTATAAATATTTTTTTATATATTGCTTTTTATTGTACTGCTTTTTAATGTATATTTTTTTTTATTTTATTTGATATTTTTCTCTTAATCTATATATTTGTTTACTTTTATTTTCTTTTTAAATTTTATTTTTCACTAGGAGCGCTTGCCAAACACTGCCGAGGGGCGACCCGCTTAGAAAAATTTTCTTCTAATTGAAAAACCTTATTTCTAAAATTTTGATGTTGCTTTGCCCGGGGTTTGAACCCAGGGCATTCGGTGTGGTAGGCGGAGCACGCTACCATCACACCACGGTGGCCGCCATTTAGGTTTATTATGTAATTTGAATTTTTACTTTGACTTTATTTTTTCGCTTGTGTTAGTTTCTTAGTATATGTTTATTTTACTTTTTTATTTATTAAAATTTGTTTATTTTATTTATTATAAATTTTTTTAATTTAATTTTTAAATTTTTTACTTCTCATTTTATTTATAATGTATTTTTTTTTCAAATTTTTTTGTTATTCCCCAATCTAGAAAAAATGTTTCTTCTGTAAAAAGACCAACTTCTAAACTTTTATTGAATAATTAATCGGAGAAAAAAGACGGATTGAGTATTCGCCTTGGTAGAAATCTTTAGAGAATATTTGGATTTTTTAGATGTAAATATTTGAAATTTGGAAAAAGTTGAACTGCAGTGGAAAACTGGAAGTGATCAATAGAGCCCATATCCCAGCTTTAGCGGCAAATAACTTAAACCGAGTTATGGAATTCTTGTTCTATAAAAATTTAAACCAATCGCCAATTTGACATGAACTGACTCTGATAGCAACTTACATTTCCATCAGCACCGGCAAGTGTGGTACCAATTCATCTTCCAAATTTTCACAGAATGTTTCCAGTGCATAGAACATACGATCAATGTGTTTAGGTTCTGTACCGCCACTCTAGATAGAGAAGATATGAAAACACGGTATTAAATTGACCAATTCAACTTAAATCAGTAAAAAAAAATGTATAAAAAGCAAACTTTCAGTGCTTGCAAAATAAAAACCGAATCAACTATTCATTTTCCAAATACAGTGTAGAACGAAAAAGCATAAAAAACTAGCATATTTAGTATATAAATTTCACTACATAATTAGTTAAAATGGATTTTCGCTTGATTTGCAGCTGATTCATATAAAGTATTGTGTCTGTTTTAGGCGGCCATGACTCGGTGATCACATCATTTGGCCACGATGCCTTTCGGTAAGCATTAATGAAAAGGGTAAAAAACGATAAAAGAAAGCCAAGATTGTACAAAGTTACCAAGCAGTAATAACGCTAATTGTTTGTTGTAACTGTACATTTCTGAATAAACTACGTATAAGTAGAATGTAATTGCTTCAAAATTGATGTGCTAAACTTAATTGAATGTCTTACTTCTTCATTTTGCAAACTTACCCGCAATTCATTACAGAGTTGATGCAAAAACTCAAAAAGTATCGGAAGTATTTGTGGTGCAAATTTAGTAATGTCTGGTTGTAAATGTTCCGAAAATTGGCCAAGTGCGAAGAAGGCAGCATTACGCACAAGAGGTGTAGGATCGGTAATACCCACTTTAACTATATTCAACATAGTTTCAAGATATTTATTACAAATTGCCTCTGAGCAACCTTCGGCAATAACAGCCATGCTTAAATAGGCAGCACGACGCGGTAGTGGATCTTGACCTTGTAAAGCAGGTTCCAACAATTGCAACAATGGTGGTATTAATTTCTCCGGTGGTACACTTAAGGCGAGTAGATCCATTGTTTGAGTGGCTGTGGTCATTGGATTTGAGTTATCATCAGCCAAGAAATACTCTTCATCATCTGAAGTGCATATAAGAAACATTTAAAATTATATTTATTTTTAACTATGCGCCTCTAAAAGAATTACCTTCTTCATCCTCTGGTTCTGTAGCCATCAAATTGAAAACCACACGTATAATGGGCTCAATCAATTTTTGTTTTATAATTAATTTTTCTTAAGACGCACCAACCAACCAACATAAGCCACGGCTTTGATGCGCACAGCGCTATCAAGTTGTGAATTATTAGCTGCCTCCAAACAGAATTCCAATAACATTTTTATATGATTGTTCAGCAACTTAGCATTAAGATCAGCCATGCTTTCGAGTATATCAAATGCATGTACAAATTGATCAACTTCAGGTTGTACTGCGAATGCTTGCAGTGATTTAACAATTAAAGGAATGGACTTTTGTAAAGTTTGTTCGGCTGTATTGTGGCCCAATGTGAATGGTACCAAATAAGTCATGCCAGTTAATATGTTGAAAATTACAGGCGTTGCCATATTGCCAGTGGCCTCAGTGGCTACCAACGCAGCCGTAAACATTTCACAAACTGATTCCATATGTTGTAAGAATTGATCGGGTGCTGCATCGGCTAAAATAGCGAATGTTGAAGACCCAAGCTCACTTTGGTTTGGATCAGACGAAGAACAATAGCTATAGATGAATTTGAGTACTTCGTTCATCCATGAATCAGCCTTTTTAGCTTCATGACGAACTAATACCCCAACAAATTGGGCAATAGCTTTGCGTACAGATTTTTGTTGTTCCTGCATGAGTGCATTCAGCATGCCTTGTTTAATGCTGTGTAAAATGAAATGGGAAGATTCAGATTGAAACGTTGCTACGTAAAGGACACTAAACTACTTACATTTGCTGTTGTTCAACTGGCACCTTGTTCCATTGACGCAGCTTAGCCAAGTGCTTTTTGAGTAGCACCGCAGAGTATTGTCGAACTTGCGGCTCCGGCGCGGACACAGCAATTTCACAAAGTGCTGGAATAGTTTCGGGATGTTTGTAAGCTTCCTGCAAATCAGCGGTTGCCTAAAAATGGATAAAATATTACTATAAACCTGCAAATAGTTCCGTTCATAAAGCTTTATAAGATGTCATTTAAACAAAACAATTTTCGAATTACATATAAGGACGCCATAAAAGTCTAAGCAATTTCGGGAAACTCAGATGTGGGACTAATTTGGAAGAGTTTCGGTGATGTTTAATATGTTTTTCAAAAGTTTACTCAGTCCAAATTGGCATTTGTCAAGTTCAGCATCATTTTTGTTCAAGTTCAACTAATTCGGGATAATTTAAAGACAATTTAAGGATTGTTGTAATGGTCATAAGCGGATAATTTGGGAACCTTTCGGAATTTAAAGGTTGTCGCTATTATTTTGGAGATTATTTGGTGACTATTTCAGCACATTTCCTGATTGTTTTGTTATCCAATTCATTTGGTATCCGTTCAGTAAATGGGTGGTACACATACATCGAAGTCCAATCTGAGTTTCGGATATTTGAATCAAGGTATTTCTTTTTCTTCGTGTAGCTAAAGGTTAGTAAATAAATTGGATTTTTCCCACAAATAAATTTTTTCGAGATCATTGTGTACAAATTACGGTTTTTCCGGGAATTCTAGGAATCTGTGGGACAACTTCTGGGTGCAGAAACTTTTGTTTTGCGGCCATGTTGGAAACATTTTGGTTCATATCGGGATCAATTCAAGACTGATTCGGAATCGCTCCCAAAAATTTTGTAATCAATCCGGCACCATTTTGAAACAAATGTTTTTGCAACTATGTATTTCAAGAGATTACATTTGGAATAATCTAAAGTTTTCCAGTGATTTTCCGAATCCTGATACACTCATTTACAAAACAGCCAGTACAGCCGTATTTTTGCACCAAAATTCGTATGCAATTTTTTATGAAATTGGTTAAAAAATATGATACCTATTGGTTTTGCATTTGGCGATTCCCCCAGAATTTATTTCAATTATCTAAAACTCAAATAGGCGTAGTTTTTGGAAGGCTGGAAGATCACACCATCTCAGCTGCAGGTTATAAAACAATTTGCATATTTGTGAAAAACGCTTTATATTACCTGAAAAAATTTTCATTTACCATTTCATGATTTTAATTAAAACATTTATGAAGTTAGAGCATTTAAAAATCATTTTTGATAGAAGTTTTTCGGTCGTTGGTGATCTTCCAGTAAGCCTAGGAATCGTTGTGCAGTCATTAAAAACAATTACAGTGTCTGGTTTAATAGTGCCCATGAAGGAAAGGTGACTTTGAAATGATAAACTTGCCAAATTTAGAAAAAATAACTAAAAACATACATACATTAAATTAGCAGCAGCCGGCGAACGGAAATACATAAGAATATGTATTAACATTTTATGACTAGACAACACCATTTCTCTAGAGCACACATATTTATATGTGTATGTATGAACAAATACACGTTAAAAAATAGTACAAGGCGCCAAGTTGTTAAAGGCCCAGCTTCTCTTTCAATTTGCGTCGTGCTTCTTTTATATTTTTCCTAAAAAATAGGCTCGACGCAGCCTTCTTGTTTTATGCCAATTCCGTACGGCATATGTAAGCAGATGAAGTTTGCGGAAAATCTTCGGTGTTGTCGCTGAGCATGTACCGACATATAAATTAATAAAACAAGCTGACAACGTAAACTATTAGTCATCTAAAAAATAATAGGGCAATAGAAATTAACACAATTAATGCAATACAAATTTATATATGTACGCAAAAGAATGTTACCACATATATAAAGATGAATTTATGTGTATAATAAGAAATAATAAAATAATGCCTATGCATACTAAATATTTACATATACATAGTAGGGTACTAACAAAAGTTCGCTTAATCAGTCGCTTAAATATTTTTAGAAACCCAAAGATACCACATCTTTGCACTTGCCTTTACAACACTTCAGCGTCAGCATGATCCATTGAAGTGTAGAAGAGAAAACGCCAAATAGCTGTGTATGGATCAGAAGATTTATGGAAAACTGGCTCCTTTATTTATTGAGTGACCAATTGCAGAAGTAGTCGCTGCGCTCTACAGACTATGTCCAAGGAGTTTGGTGACTTCCAGATGGCTGACTTTCTTTCTAGAAAGTGAGCGCCAGAAAGTTCAATAGACGGCCGAGCAGTTTTTGTGAAGTCAATAACTGTGATTTTAGACGCGCTCCTATTTAATTTTTTGTACAAAATGGCGGGACCGATCCTACATGTTTTATACCGCGGGTTAGAGGGCTTTGAATATATCCGCGGTATGTATGCCTGTCGTAAGATGCAACTAAAATACCAAATTTATCCAAGGGGTTGTGTAGCGAAACTCTCTCAAGGGGTTGCCAGCGCAATATATAGCTTCTGTTGTTGTTGTTGTTGTTGTAGCGATTAGGTTACTCCCCGAAGGCTTTGGGGAGTGTTATCGATGTGATGGTCCTTTGTCGGATACAGGTCCGATACGCTCCGGTAACACAGCACCATTAAGGTGCTGGCCCGACCATCTTGGGAACGATTTATATGACCACATTGAACCTTCAGGCCATCCCTCCCTCCCCACCCCCAAGTTCCATGAGGAGCTTGGGGTCGCCAGAGCCTCGTCTGTTAGTGAAACGGGATTCGCCGCTCGAAGGTGAGGTTGACAATTGGGTTGGAGAAGCTATATATTGCGCTACACAACCCCTTGAATCCAACTCCACTGTCAACCCCACCTACCCGCTGCGAATCCTGTTTCATTAACAGCCGAAGTTCTGGCGACCCTGAACTCCTGATGGATCTAGGGATGGGTACGCGGGATGACCTCGAAGGTTCCATGTGGCTCCCGAGATGGTCGGGCTAGTACCTTTATGGTGCTTGTTACCGGAACGTACCGGATCTGCATCCGGCAAAAGACCATCAAATCAGTTTTCACAGAGGAAATGCACTCGGAGGGGTTGCCAAACTACTGACGTGAGCAACAACAATCACCTTTAGAAAAACTTTTTTTATTAAAAAAATTTTTTTTTCTAAATTTTTGATGTTGATTTTCACGGGGCTTGAACCCAGAACCTTGGTGTGGTAGGCAGAGCACGCTGCCATCATACCATAGTTCTCTAATATACGATCTGGAAATCAAAACTCATGCTCGAAAATAGTTTGGTTTGATGACATTAAAAAACTCCTTTGAAATATGCTGAAGGCAAAATAAATAAAAAATTAAAAATAACTACGAATTTACTTAATTTACTTATTTACCCCCAGCGGGTTAGGGGGTTAGAATATACCCGCGGTAGGTATGCCTGTCGTAAGAGGCGACTAAAATACTAGATTCAAGGGGTTGTGTAGCGCAACCTTTTCAGGTTGCCAGCGCAATATATAGCTTCTGTTGTTTTTGTTGTTGTTGTAGCGATAAGGTTACTCCCCGAAGGCTTTGGGGATGTGATGGCCCTTTGCCGAATACAGATGCAGTACGCTCCGGTAACACAGCACTATTAACGTGCTAGCCCGACTCCCAACCCAATTTTCAACCTCACCTATACGTGGCGAATCCTGTTTCATTAACAGCCAAGGCTCTGGCGACCTCGAACTCCTCATGGATCTAGGGGGCGGGATGGCCTAGAATGTCGCATGTGGTCATAACAAATCGTTACCGAGATGGTCGGGCTTTGTACCGGAACGTACCGGATCTGCATCCGGCAAAGGACCATCAACTCGATAACACTCCCCAAGGCCTTCGGGGAGTGTGGTTATTATTATTATTATTATTTATTTATTATTACGGCGTTTTAAGCCTAAAACTTAGATTATTACAAATTTTAAATACATTTTAATAATAATAGGATTTCTAGCGTTTGGGGTGTCGGAATGCATGAGATTCCGATCAGCACGGGAACTACAACAACAACAATTTACTTATTTAATTATATATTAGTCTACAAGTTTAACAATTACAGTTGATAACTAGCAAGTATAGTGAACGGTTGTGCCTATTCAGTATAAAAAATTTACCTACTCTCTTTTGACAGACATTCGCGCAATACATACATAAAACATAGACAAACCACGTGTGATATTTTTCAATTCACAACTAATAATTGATATATCTAATACTTGTTAAAGGCTTTTAAAGCCTTAAGACCCTTAAGATGGGTCAACCCCCAGACAAAACAAATTATAACACCCCCATGCTAAAATGGGACAAAACCAAAGCATTGAGTCTAACTACCAGCGCTCCAGTTTACCTAATAATGGCAAGAGTAAACAGCCTGAAACCCTAGCAAACACTTCTCCCTTCCTAATCAAAAAAGTGATCGACGCAACATGCGGCAGCGAAATTGATGAGTGCAAAAAAACGAGAAGTGGACAAATTCTGATTAAAACAAAAAACGCTTTGCAAGCAAATAGGCTAGTAACATTGATACAACTCGACAACAACACAAATGTGGAAATTACACAACACCAAACACTCAACCATTCCAAAGGGGTTAACTACTGCAATGCCCTTAGAAGCTTGTCAGAGGAACTCATGCTAACAGAATTGAAACCCCAAAATGTTACCGAAATAAAAAAAATATTAAAGAAAGTTAACGACGATCTCGTCGAAACACGACTACTTATAATAACGTTCGAAACCACTACTCTACCAGCAACGCAAACATCGGCTATGAAAAAATCAACATCCGGTCATACATTCCACTTCTATCAAAATGCAAAAACTGCCTTAGGTTCGGCCACACAGCAAAAATATGCAAAAACGAAAAAATATGTAAGAAATGTGCCAGTATTTACCACCTTGAAGAAGAGACGGATGAGTGCAACAATGAAGACGCCTGCATTAACTGCATATCATATCACCTAGAGCCTAAAAATCATCCACCTAATGGCAAGTGCCCAATTTTCATACAGCAAAAGGAGATCCAGGCAATAAAAGCCATACAAAAAATAATAACAAAACGGCAGTCGCCATCTACAAAGAAAAACACAAGCACAATCAGCAGAAATACGCTACAATAGCCCGCAACAACCACCAAACTACACAACAACCTACTACAACAAATGGAAGACACAAGCAATAACAAAACAATCACTAACAACACACAAACAATAAGAGCACCTCTACCGCGACCGATCACAGAAAGGCGACACCAAGTTATCTATATACCAAACGAGTCGGACTCAGAAACCGAACCTGAGCCAAAACCAACCAGCTCTACAGCCAAAATACTCCCTATAAAAGCATCGAGACGCCTTCGTACTCAGCTGAAAAGGATAAACAACTCAAAAATCAACCCAAACGCGCTAATAGCATTAATCAAACCCCCTAATCTTAAAACCACACTCATCTTAGTTTAAACTATTGTTAAATTTTTATTTAAAAATCGTAACAATGAACCTCAAATAGTGAATTTAATGAGAATCACAATTGTCATAATACAATAACAACAGTGGTACAACAAAGAAAGTTTGATAATATACATAGCTACCAACAATTGAAAATCTCTCGCCAATTCCTGTGCTGAAAGCTTTCAGTAATTCAACAATCGCATTCGCGCCATCTATCGGTTGATAGCCTAAAATAAATTATACCATCTAATGCAGCTGAAATAATTAAAAAAACTCCTCGTCTAAGCGATTCATCTCCTAACCTCATCCGTACAATCGACCACCGACTCATAAAGTACAATGACTCGTTGTCCAATAAAATAATGGAAGCAGAAAAGCGTATGATGGAGTTTACATGCAGAAAACTGGAAGATAAATTTGAAGGCCTGAAGAAGGAGTTAAACGAGTTAAGTGGTAGAATTAATCGCATGGAGGGTATGTTTGAGAGGATTTGGCACCTCGAAAATGAAATAGCCACACTAAAACAGAGAGTATGTAAGCAGGAAAACTTTATATCTAAGCAAGAACTCCAAATTGCTGCATGCGACGTCCGAGTTCATGGGATTCATTTCGAGGAAGGGGAAAACTTACAAAAGATTTTCCACCACCTCTGCTTCACGCTAAACTTACAGCCACCCCCCCTAAAAAGTGTTTTTCGGCCGAAACGCAAACTACCCCACGGTACGGTTGATCCGGCCGTTATCATTAAATTTTACACACCCGCGGACCGAAATACGCTGTTGAAAACGATTGCGAGCTTCAGGCGCCACAACAACACCAAAGGGCTGCGACTCGTGCATGTGGGAATAAATTCCAATGAGCCTATCTTTGTTAATGCATCGCTGACCAAAAACAACTATGAGATCTTCAAGGCTGCGATCCATCTAAAGAAGAGGTAAAAGGTTTCATCGGTGTTCACAATGCGGGGTATGGTGCATATAAAGCGAAAATTCGGCGACCGACCCGAAGCAGTCCCCAGCCTGAGTTTTCTCGAGAGTCTCGACCCGGAAAACAATACTTCCTTTCGTGAAGACGACACGCCGGTTGCGAACAACGCCCTGGAGGGCCACCAAAGGCTTAACTAACAGCCCCCTGCAAATAAATATTTCTCTTTGCTCTCTTCTAATCTATTCCTTCTCTGTCTTTTTCTCCACCTACAACATCACAAAATCATTAATTATGTTGTTAGCCAATTTCAATGTAAATCATTCACTTAATTATTTTTATAATGTTGGTCTCCGATAATGAGTCCCCGAGTTCCAAAGACTGTCTATCTACTTTGTTGCGCATAGTCAGCAAAAAAGCCAACGGGCTGAAAGTTATTCATATCAATGCGCAAAGCATTTATAAAAAGCTTGACGAGTTGAGGTTTCTGTCAGAAGTCTCCGATATTGATGTCATATGTGTTTCAGAAACATGGTTTTCTTCGTTTCATAGAAATGATATGGTGAAGATAAATGGATACCAACTTTTCAGAGTTGATAGAAGTGGTCATGGTGGTGGTGTTGCGATATATGTAAAAAGTAGTATGTCCTGTAAATTGTGTTGTTGTTCTAGTCCAGGTGATCCTGTGGAATATGTGTTTGTTCATATGTTTTCTGATAATAATAGTAGGCTTCTTATCGGCTGTGCATATAGACCGAATCGATTAGTAGATTTTTCCGCGTTTATTGAATTTCTTCAATCGTTACTATTAGACTATGACAAATATTATCATCACTGGAGATTTTAATAGTAACCTACTGGTGGATGCCACTTTAAAACAAAGCATGGAATCTCTGGGACTTTTTCCCCCAAACTGTGCTATACCAACGCATTTCACAAATACTAACTCTTCTCTATTAGATTTATTTTTTGTCAATGATCTTCATAAAATGATTCACTACACGCAACTATCCGCCTCCTGCTTCTCAAAATACGACCTGATATTCCTAAACTACAACTTCCAAACATCATGCAGGCCAAGTTCGTTCGCGTATCGCGATTACAGAAGTATAGATTATTATTCTCTTGCTGAGTCCGTTGAGTCGGTTGAATGGAGCTTGATTCGTACGTTAACATCGGTTGATGACCAGACAAAGTTTCTGCAGGATAATATAAATAAGTTATTCGATGATCACGTTCCACTAAAAATAAAAACACCTAAATACAAGAATAGCCCTTGGTTCAATGCTACATTAAAACACCTTATCCACCTTCGTAACCAAGCCTACTCACGGTGGAAAAGGTACAAAACAGTCGAAGCGCATAGCTGCTTTAAAACAGCTCGGCTTACTGCAAACAAAGCCATAAGGCTGGCCAAGGCAAATTATTTTAAGTATAAGTTTAGTTCTGCTTTGAATACAAAAGAAAAGTGGAACAAAATCAAACAAATAGGAATTGGTAAGCCCAAAAGTGACCTGTCTCATCCCCCTGATGTCGACATCAACGAAATAAATAATACTTTTGTAAGACTACCAAACTCAGCCGACAATGTGTGTATTGATAACTACTCCGTGCGTGTTAATGTTGACACTAGCCCTTTCGAGTTTGTTTGTGTCGATAATTGTGATATTGTCCAAGCCATACTTTCTGTGAAGTCTAACGCAATGGGGCTTGATGGTATATGTTCAAAGTTTTTAAGAGTCATTCTTCCCAAAATCCTTCCCCACATTACTTACTTGGTCAACTCAATTTTGACGACCGGTGTTTTCCCAATATACTGGAAAGCTGCAAAAGTTATTCCAATCCGTAAACAAAATAATGAGTATCGACCAATAGCCATACTCCCTTTCCTCTCTAAGGTCGTTGAACGTATTCTACATGGGCAAATCGTATCATATGTACATGAATACAAGCTGTTGTTGTTGTTGTTGTTGTAGCAATGCTTGCCCCACCTAATAGCCGCGACCGATCACAAATTGTCATCAATATCCTCTAACGGGAGTCCAAGGAAACTTGCCGTTTCAACAGGGGTGGACCATAAGGAAAGGGGTGTTAGAGGCGTTGGTTCCACATTACAATTAAAGAGATGGTTGGTGTCATGTGGGGACACATTGCAAGCAGGGCATACATTTTGTATGTCGGGGTTGATTCTGGATAGGTAAGAGTTTAACCTTTTACAGTATCCAGAACGAAGTTGAGCAAGAGTGACACGCGTTTCCCTGGGGAGTATGCGTTCCTCTTCTGCGAGTTCTGGATATTTTTCTTCAAGTACTGGATTCACCGGGCAATTCCCGGCATAAAGGTCCGACGCCTGTCTATGGAGTTCACCAAGGACCTGCTTGTGTTTTTCCGCTTCATACGGCTGGGTTCTCAGGTGCCGTATTTCCTCAAAATGCTTACGGAGATGACTCCTTAGGCCCCTAGGCGGTGCTGGTTCGTCAATCAGATGTCTGTTGGGATGCCAAGGTTTCTGGGTATTCAACAGAAACTGTTTGGTCAGCATCTCATTTCTCTCCCTGATGGGTAGTATTCTCGCCTCATTATGCAGATGGTGTTCTGGGGACATAAGACAGCC
>JARSSU010020902.1:0-51305 GCA_029619165.1 Eurosta solidaginis | reverse complement strand
AATAAATAATAAATAATAATAATAATTCATACTTTTTCTCAATAAAATCGCTAATGATTGTTAAGCCAAAACAAAACATATTTTTTTTTATTTAAATTATATTTAAAATCGTTTCTTTACCTTGCCATCCAATTCTAACATTAAATAAAAAAGTATGAAATTAAGTACGATTTTAAAAATTGGGCCCTCTTTTATGCCCCATTCTCTTGTACTTCCAAAATACAACCTGGAGCTCACTGGAGCTAAGGACGTTCGATATGACCGCTGTCAAATCTTCCGCCACCTTCTATCATTGCACAAGAGTTTTGCTCTACAGACACATTTTTTGACAATTGCAGCCATTTTGCTCTCAAATCGAATTGACATCCGTTAACTGTGTTGTTCCTTTGAGAATTTTCGAAAAATATTAGTAGTAGAAATAGGAAGAAATCAGTTTACAAATACCCGATAAGTACAGAACTGCATAATTCCTTAGAACATTTTTTTTTAATTTTATGGTAAATTTATTAACTATGCCATGATCTATTAGTGTGGCTGAACATAAGTTTTATGAAAAGTACGGTCACCAAGGAATTGTTCACTTTCGTAAACCTATGAACATACGAAACCTAAGCCAATTCGAAATTCATCGTTCAACGTCAAAAACTGGACTAGTGAATCGATTGACGTGAAAATGTCATTAGTAAATAATGGAGATGCCATAACGAAATGTGCTTTAGCACAGAAGTCGACTGCTAATACGCGTCCAAAAATATCGAGAGAGGTGACCTCGACAACAATAATCCGAAGGCGGAAAAGAAAAATTGTATCTCTGTCCGGAGATATTTGCAGTTGAAGTTGGCAATTGGCGCGTTGACCATAATTCATCGGCACGACTTTTCTCTTGAAAAGGGTCATGCCATCGACTCTCGATACCGCAGCTATGATAAGAGATTCGTAGAAGGTTATAGCCAAATTTGTTTTCCTTGTTATTTCTAAGCTAACATTTCAGAGAAGGTAGAACAAACTGAAGAAATTGCTGCGCACAGAATTGGAATATCTGGAAAAAACAGAAAGCATGATATTTAGGTATCGAATACACTATCAATCTCACTCCGATGGGAGGAACCAATGAATAACCCTGTGGTACTCCTTGATGTTGCCAAAGAGCCTCAGTCAACGAAACTATAAAGCGGTACAACCTTGGTAAACAATTGAGCAGCAATCAACTATTTTCAGCTCGATTTAATCGATTTTTTTTGAGAATCGAATTGAAAAAATCGATTGTCCAAAAAATTCAATCGAATCCAGCTCTAGTTGTAATGTTGTTGTGCACTGAAAAAGATTTAGTGTACAAAGTGATTTTGCACGCATTTAATTTTGATCGCACCTCATTGCTGGACCGGCCAGGGTAATTTTTTATAAGCTCGGCTGAAGGCCGCCAACGAAACCCGGGGTAATTTTTCGGTTTTTCTTAACATCTTTTGAACGAGATATAACTTTATTTCCGCCTTATTGTTATCGACCTCAATACGCCTCTTTTGGCACCTCTCGATATTTTTGGGCGCGTATTTGAAGGCGACCTTCGGTTTATCAGGAACACTTCCATGAATACTTAATGGAAAAGAGCTTTCCGAATTCAGAATAAAAAGGTGAATACTCCCTCTGTAGCAGCTTAACTCTTCTTTCAAAGTCAAGGTCGGAATATAAAGTTCTAAAACAATAAGCCATTTTCTTTTATTTTCAGTTCATTGCGGCTGCTGAGTAGAGTATCACGCGATGTCGGCTGCCCGTTCGAAATCGTGCTATTTCAAAATATTTTTCAAAAATTTCCCAATTCAGGATTTGTCACAAAACCGCCTTATATTACAGTTAGATTGAAGAACGCTTCATCTCAGAATGCTTTTCATTAACTCCCTCTTATGACAAAAAGCATTGAACTTATGCTCATATAGAGATTTTTTGAAACAAATTTTGAGATAGTGTATTTTTGTATAAAATTCTAACGCAAGGCATTCTTCAAACAAATTCTGAAAGAATAACCAAACCAACACAACTTTATCAGTTCACGAAATATTTAGTAGAAAATGAATTATTTCCGCAAAAACTTTTGGCGTTTACAAATTTATTATCACTAATATACTACCAAAGATACTTTTCTACTGAAGGGGATTGAATTATTCCCCGTTTCCCCTACTTCGTAAAAGCAACCCGTCCAGATTTTTCACTTTGGGAGTGTCAAAGATCTGTCATCATTGGAGAACAAACCTCTAGTAATTGAATCATGGTGGCTCACATCTTATTTCGTGCAGCTATAGAACGAAACTGTTGAGCTATATAAAAATGAAACTAGTGACGGTGTCAAAAAAATTCAAATGCACAATTTAAATAAAAATATGCTTTTATTTGAAAAAAATGCTTAATTTTCATGCGTTTACAAGTTCGTGCTAATTATTTAATTAAAACTGACGTTGTATCAAAAACTAAGGTCACAGCTTATTTCGTGCACCGTCCCCTTCGAAAAAAGTACTTTGTTATTTAGCTTAGTACCTCGCATGATCTCCTGTTTGTTAGATAACATTTTCAAGACGATTTTCCATAGATGTAATTAATTTTTGAGCGGCCTCGCGTGGTATCTTATGCCATTATTCTATAAGAGTAGTTTTTAAATCGCTAATCTGCCTTTGCCGTGTAGCCGAGTCCAAATTGACAACACAAATTTTCAATGATATTAAGGCGAGATACTGTTGAAGCGGATTCATGAGGTGTGGACAGTTCCATATTACCCATGACTGCACAATCCTGGATTTGTGTTTAGGGTTTTTGTATTGGTAATTACGAAATCGATCAGGTACACCTTAATTAGGGGCACTTTGCAACAAATTGTCTTTTGGTAAGATTTAATACAAATTTTTCTCCATCGATTTCGCAACTACCAAGACAAAGGCCCTTAACACAAACCCGGTACTGTGCAGGCATGAGTAATATGGAACTGTCCACTCTACTAACACAATCTCTCGCCTTAAATGTCATTGACAATTTGGGCCAATTTTGGACTCGACTACACGGCAAAGGCAGATTAGTAAGTCGAAGAAAGGCATAAAATACCACGCGAAGGCGCTCAAAAATTAATTGCATCTATGGAAAATCATCTTGAAGATATTATTAAACAAAAAGGAGGTCATACGAGGTACTTAACTAAATAACAAAGTAATTTTTTCTAAGGCAGGGGGCAGTGCACGAAATATGCAGTGACCTTAGTTTTTGAAATAACTTTAGTTTTATTTAAATAATTAGCACAAACGTGTAAACACATGAAAATTTAATATTTGTTCAAATAAAAGCATATTTTTGTTTAAATTGTGCATTTGAATTTTTTTGACACCGTCACTAGTTTCCTTTTTATATAGCTCAACAGTTTTGTTTTGTAGCTGCACGAAATAAAATGTCAGCCACTGTAAATACATAAAAAACTGCCTACCAGCTGTGAATCACGTTAATATTTTTACGCTAATAAATAAAACAGATTAGAAGTAATATATATAATATTTATAATATTTTTTATATGTGGTACAATTAAGTCAGCTGCCATCTTTATAAAAAACCAAGATCAAATTTAAAACCTTAAGTAACATTTTTACTAACTTTTGTATTAAACACCCTCACTGAATGTGTAATTTTTTTATTTTTAGTATTAGTAAAGGAAAATTACGTGTTGAAAATCGTAATATATAATACACATATTGCTTTATTCCTTAGAAACCCAAGAGCCGTATGCGATAGCTGTGCTACTACAATATGACTTAGTTTTGATAGACTTGCTCACACCTGGTTTTCCATGTTTCGAATCGCCTTATCCTATGGACTTACATGAATCACCTGTTACATGTTGCACCTATTTAACTGATTGCCCCTCGGATTTGGTTCCTGCTTTTTATTCTGTAAGTTTTCACTCAACATCATCTTTAATTGGATTGATAACCTAAATTATACATTCTCAAGATTTCTGGAATGTATAATAAAAATAGGTAAAACTTTAACACAGCCTTTTAAAGTTCTAATGTTGCCCAATAACTTAATAGTTCCAGAAATCTTTTTACAACACGTCTGTACAATATTTATTTAAATTAAATGGGAAAAGTCCATAAAGGAAACGAATTTTCCGTAGGTTGGTCGCTCTACAACAAGTAAAAAAGCTGGATTTTCGGAAAGAGAATGGCCTATCAACGGCGGTGAATGGTTTCCTGCATCATGTAGTTATTCGGAAATCGTTATCACTGGACACCAAGATGGTACATTAAGATTTTGGGATGCTGGTGCAGGAACGTTACAAGTATGCATAAATTTACTTATTATACATTGCCGATGTTCTTGCAAAACCGGCTACTGACCATTTGTATCATAACTAAATCGAGTTAGTTAAAGAAATTATAGACCTGCTATTTGTACTGTAAAAAAATCCGACAACAATACAACAATTCAAAGCAGGTTAGCACCCAGCAGGCATTTTTGTAAATGTGTTTAAAACTAATTTAAAGGAAACTTGCTGTGTTAAACGCGTATTAGTGTTTTCAGTATTAAATATATGTGAATTTTTAGAAAACATTTCATAAGCGTTGAAGGCAAATATCGATGAATAATTTAACTGTGAAAGTAGCTTAGAAAATTTTAAATTATTTTCATAAACGTTTGTTCATGACAGCGAATGGCTGCACTAAAGCCGCTTTTAGAATTCTCCAACTAATCGTTAGTATTGCAGACATTCTTAATTTAATGAATATATAAAATGAAGAATTTATATATGTATGTAAATACATATATTATATTTAATATTATTGAAATGGTTGATTAAATAAATATCGTTTTAAAAAAGCTTTGGCAAACCATTTATAACAAGCTTTCTTTTACATTTTATAAGCTTAAAATCAACGAGCCGTTTAGATTATATTACGCTTATTTCTAAACGATTTGTAAACGAAAAATCAAAGTTTTGTAAGCTTAATGTTTATTTGAGAAAACTTTTTAAAACGTACATTACATTTACTTTCCTTGTTGGGTACCGTTTTGTGTTAGTTCAAAATACATACATATGTATTGGTTTTTAAATTTTCAGAAAACCTTTTGTTGGAAAAAATTTAATTGGGGGCACAATTTTAAAACAAATTATAGAAAAGGCTTTTAAGTTAGATTTTTCATTTGATTTAACAGAAAAGCTGAACAGCGATGTCATCACTAAAAGGACCCAAAAAAGGCGAATGTGTTTGGGTCCTTATAAAAATAAAACGCCTACTTTTTTTCTGGTGCAGTGCAATAAAGCCCGAGGAAAAACCGGCGATTTTTTATTCCAAATTTTCTTCTTTTTTTTGTGAAATAAATGCACGGAGATGAATGAAAAAGGTCACTTCTCCTTTTCATTTGTTAGTACTGTAACGAATTTAGTGAAATTCCGCTTATTCCAAACCTTCTGCTAACGTTCGAATCGCTTAACTGTTGAATAAATTACTCCAATATTCAATAATGCAAAATGGTCTTTATTGGACTACTTTGAGAGTACTTCACAATAACTCATACTTTCATTTTTATTTCATTTCATTTATTGAGCATTTTCTTTATATCTATGAATGTACATTTTAAATTAATATAAAAAGCAAACAATTTAATCTTATATGGGATATATATACATGTAGATATAGGAAAAGTTAGACATTTTTATGCAAAGTTTATCATAGTGACAAATGTCATTTCTATAAAATATAAACATACAGTGGGGTGGACTGTTAAATAAAGAGATTAAAATATAAATAATATTATTATAATAAGGGTACAAAATATTTATTTAAGTTACAACAAAACCCGTGGGTAAATGAAGGGAAAAGCAATTACCAGAAAAAATTATGGAATATTTAGCTATTAAAAAAGATTTATGTAGCTGGCCGGAGCAAAATTTCGTTTTCATTTTGTGAAAGGCCTAAGAGGAAGGACTTAACACTTTCTGTAAATTGTCGAAGATTCCGTATAGCACGAATTTCGGCAGGGAGTAAGTTGAAGAGTTTTCGTGACACAATTGTGAAAAACTTGCTTGAATTTGTGGTTCTGGTCGACGGTACAACGACTGTAGTTTGTGAGTTTTTCCTCAGGTTATATGCATCCGACCTCATACTTTGTAGGTAACCACATCTAATGAAAAAAATTGTTTAAACTTTAAAATAATACAGGTCCTATACTGGAAGAATCTCTAGAATTCTAAATAGCTCTCTCGATGAATGCAACCGGTTAACATTAGATATTTTTCGAATATCATGTTTTTGCAATACTAGTATAGGCTGGATTTTGTTAAGGGTGGCGCCACCCCAACATCTGATTCCATATTGTAATTTAGAATGAAAAAGCGCATAAAAAACTATTTAAGAATGAAATTAGAACAGGAAGTTCTTAGGTGATAAAAAGAACGTAAAGAGGATTGAAGATATTTTTTTAAACGGGATATATGGTTGCCCCAGCTCATATTATGATCAACAGTTACACCCAGATATTGAAATTCATCAACATAGTCTATTGCGAATCAGTCCTTATTACAAGCCACAAGCGAGTAGAAGGTACCGAATTGAAAATCTTCACAAGTAATTGCGTGTTTAAATCAAGCTGCTTTAGATTCCTCAGCTTGCGCTGCTTTTATACTCTCACTTTTCTCGTTCATCCATTTCTCCTAAGGTCAGGTCATTTCGCGAAACTGTATTCCAGAGCAATTGTATCCCTTGCTTGGCTATTAGCTATATATATGTATACCTATTTGTAGTTTATGTTTCTCTTATAGCCATATGCGGGTGTATGCGAGAGTATTACTTCGGCTGATGATTACATATGTTTGCGAGTATCTCTTCGTTGCCTTGTAGGTATATATGGATGTGTGTAAATGATGATTGATTTCTTTACGTACATACGAGTGTCTCCTTAGTATCAACATAGTGATACTAGTATCAGGTTAGTGATGCTAATATTCGTCACAGTACTATAAACCACATCTGTGTTCGCGGAAAGTAAACAAACAACTTATTAAATTGTATAACAATACCTAAATTTAAACAAATTAAAATAGTGGTTTGTGGCTTTATTCATACATATTAACGTGTGTAGTTATGTATATAAAAATATCTTGTGAAAGTGTAAAAAGTTATGTTATTACCATAGTAACCATATATTACTTTTAAATTGTATATAATTGTTTATAATAATAAGTGTATGGGAAACCTTCAGATACCATTTATGCCAAACTTTAGAGGTGAAACCTCTTTAGTTTCCGAATAAATGGATCCTTAGTGTATAACCAACCCTTCTATTTTACTTATTTCGTTTTTTTATTTTATTTTAAATTATATTATATAATAGTATATTGTTTTATTTAATTTAATTTTATTTTGTTTTTTTTTCTACTTGTGTTATATTTTAATATTTTTTATTTTGTATTATTGTAATTTATTTTTTGTTTCCATTTTATTCCAATGATAGCGTCTTCATTGTAAGTTTTAAATGGTAACAAGAAATGAAATAGGCGTTATTGCTTAAAAGAGGCAATAACTCCCGCGGGCGTTATTTCTCCGGAACCTAATGCACTGCACCGTTTTTTCTTGCTTTGCTGTAGAGTTAAAGTGATATTCAGTAGGCGGGTTTTAAAAGTACCGTCGATATTTATGTTTGTTTGCATGTACTTTTATCTTATACTTTTACAGATTCTGTATAAATTAAAAACGGCTAAAGTTTTTGAGAAACCTAAAAATTCCCCTCCTGATAGTGGTATCGAGAATCCACTTGCTGTTCAGCATATACACCTTTGCTCTGAGTCGCGTCGGCTATGTGTTGCGGGTTCTGTTGGACATGTTATGCTTTTTAAATTTCGAAAAGCCGAAGTAACTTCTGAAGTTCTAACATTAGAAATTCCGATTCTTTACGAAAATTTCGATGACATATATGGCACAAGTCCAGAGTGTGATTTTATCCCACATCAAGTTCAAAAAACCGAGTCAAGTGAATCTGATAAGGTAAATATTCATAAAACAAAATTATTTACACTAAAATATTCAGTACCTGAGTGATAAAAAAAAGAATACATTTTATAAAAAACACCTGATGAAACATTTAAGCAATCTCCCTAGTTTGGGTGTGTTTAAGCCGCCAAATAATTACAGCAGTATTGCTACAGTGCTACTAAATTGATTGATACGTATGTTTCACTTTAGCTGGAAATGTGCCCAATGGCGCAGTGAAAAAAGTTATGTTGCGTTTGATTTGCTAGTGATAATGAATAGATTATCAACATTTCATTCACAAACTGGCGACGTTGCCACTGCTGTAACAACAGCAGCTTGAACACACCCTTTCTTTGACGACCCTTTGTTATATTTCTGAATCATTTCTGGGAATTTGGACAGTTTATGTAATATAAGCAAATAGAATGAAGGTACATGCATATAAAATGCTTTATGTCAGCGCAACGTAGATGAACATATGTATATAATTATACCGAGTCATTACCGACCGAAGAGAGAGGAAAACTCCTCCACTAAGTAAAATACTCACATTGTAAGATTACATAATATATACTAAAAATGGTTAAAAAATTAAAGATATGGTGTTGTAAAACAAATTATCCGCTGAATAGGGTGAATTAGTTAGTAGTTAGCAAACCCGAAATATCAGATGTGCTGGAAACAAAGGTATAATTTTGACACTAACAACGAAGGGTCTCGTTAAGTTCAAAATTAGTTATACAACGTCTCAGAATGAGATGTTTAAAGTTCTTAGATGAAAATTAAAGTTTACTTCGCTTAGTAGAAATGGGTTGGAAACTTAACCATTTTGGAATTTAATCCTACAAATTATCCCGAGCATTTCCCTAGGACTAACAAGGAAATGATGACAATTTGTTAGTGTTCGTCGCGCAGGACTGCTATAACAACAATTAGAAGGGTTGGAAGTCATAATAAGTTTCAAATGATTATTGAAAATCTCTTAATGCAAAAAGTAAGAATTGATTGTGGACAGATTACACCCCATCCACATTAAACTGGCAAGTCGAACCATTTTCTGGGAACGGTTTCAACTTATGTTATAAAAATAGTCACAATAAGGATTACTAAACTTGTTTTATTAACGCTAAAACACCTCTAGCTTAATTTACAGTTGCATAAATATGAAGATTAAAACTAAGTCTGACGTCCATCGTAACTCCCAAATCAACGAAATCATGTATTTGATCAAGAATGTGGTTGTTAATTCTATAGGAAGCAGGGTGTACAATCCTGCGTGAAAATAGATTAAGTAGCATATAGCTCAAATAACACCAAGTGACTAGAGAGTCAAGATCTGATTGTAGCAAAGACCTGTGTTCGGACGATGCGTGAGACATTAAAAGCTTTACGTCGTCGGCATGCATAAAAACTGGAAAACTTAATTGTGGCAGAGATATCGTTTATGAACAGCACGAACAGAATTGCAGAATGGCACTAAGGAATTGAAGAATGAACTGGGAGAAGAGCTCCTCCCCCGACTTTGTTCAGTGTATTAGTTCAGAATACCTTATATTCATTACATACAAATTTAGCTACAGACACGAGGAACATTCCATTGAGCTGTTCAGAAGAGTTTCGAAGTAATTTGCAGAAACGTCAATTCTAAGGGAAGAAATATTTCTTTGATAGGAAAATTTTTTTTTAATTGCTAAACATTTATTTTTGATTTTGGAAGTAATATAGTCTTTCAGATGTTGTTTGTTGTAGCGATAAAGACACTTCCCGAAGGTTTTGTGGAGTATTATCGATGTTGACGGTCCTTTGCCGGATATAGTTCCGCTAAAAATCACCATTATGGTACATACCCTACCATCTGATTAACGATTTAACATGACGATATTGAACCTTCTAGGCCATTCTGCCGTCCCCATACCGCCTAGATCAAAGAGGAACTTGGGGTCGACAGAGCCTAGCCTGCAAAAGAAACAGGATTTGCCACAGGTAGATGCGGTTTAACAATGGGCTGGAGGTGCTATAAATTAGACTTATCACAGCTTTTATACAGTCAACCACGGCACGTTACTGCAAGCTTGGAAAGCTACCCTCATCCCCATTGTTTTAAAAGGTGGACCGCTAATCATCTGTCTGATGGGAAGGCATCGGTGCAATTCGGGAACGTAACATTTAAACCCAGAAGAATTAAACAAGGGGTGCCACAGGGTGGTGTTTTATCCCCGCTTTTGTTAACTTTCTGCTTATCGAAGCTCCCTTCGCCACCAAGGGAGTTACCGTTGTATCCTACTCCGTAACTACAGGATAATGGCTACAGATCCCCGTCCCACTCATGTGGGGCTATGCAATTAAATAAACGACTATCACCCCGATCTCCCTCATTTCTTCTCGGGAAACCTGACATTGTCATCGACCAAATCATCGACAACCTTATTTACAACATACACAAAACAAACGTCGGCCACATTGGATATCCACGTCGATGGCATTAAGCTACCGACTGTCTTACATCCAAAAAGACTGGGTGTGACGTTCGATCAGGATCTATATTTTGGCGAGCATGCATACGCAATTATACCTAAAACCCAGAGCCGTAATAAAATCCTCAAATCTCTTTCCGGCAGCACTTGGGGTAAAGATAAAGAGACGCTCACTACCACTTACAAATCAGTTGGTCGGCCGCTTGTATGATACGCGTCCCTGATATGTTCGCCGAGTGTGAGGGTTGCCCAGTGGAAGAAACTACAGGCCTGTCAAATAACCGCTCTCAGAACTGCTACGGGTTGCCTTCTTATACGGCACCTAAAAACGCAGCCGTATGTAGAAGAAAAGCACAAAGAGGTCCTCAATGATATCCGCAAAAGGCGTCGGACCTCTATGCCGGGAATTGCCCGGCGAACTCCGCAGCCACCAGGGATACCCGCGTCTGTCTAGCTCAATTCGATCTGAATACTGTAGCAGGTTAAACTCTTACCTATCCCGAATCAAACCCAACAGACATAATGCGTGTCCTGCTTGCAACTTGTCCCCACATGACATCAACCTGTCTTTTCAATTGCAATGTGGAAACAACGCCTCTAACACCGCTTTCTCTCTGGTCCACCCCTATTGAAACTGCATGTTTCCTTGGATTTTGATGACAGTTTCTGTGTAGTCGCACCTATGGGATGTGGCGTAGCACTGCTACAACAGCACCAAGAAGCTATATATTGCGCTGGCAGATAAATGTTGTACTCAAATCAGTTATGGATTCGAAGCACTCTCAGCGGGTTAGGGGACTTAGAATATAACCCGGCAGGTAAGTCTGTCGTAAGAGGAGTCTTAAACACCTAAATGATTTAAGGGGCTGTGTAGACAATCCTTTCAGGGGGTTGCAAGCGCAATTTATAGTTTCTGCAATCCAATTGTCAACCTCACCCAACCGTGGCGAATTCTGTCTTCAGAAGGTGAAGCTCCGACGACCCCATGCTCCTCATGGAACCAGGGGGTGGAGGCGTCATCGCCTAGAAGGTTCCATGTGGTCATAATAAATCGTTCTCGAGATGGTCGGCTTGTACCTCAATGATTCTAGTTGCTGGAACGTACTGGATCTATATTCGGAAAAGGACCGTCAACATAGAGAACACTCTCAAAAACCTCGGGAGTGTCTTTATCGCTCGAACAAAAACAACAACAAGTACAGAGGATAACAATTGGGAGAGGTTGAAGAGGACCACGAAAGACTTAAACCAAAAGGGAAAGAGGTGGACGTAGACGCCTCGACGAAGTTGTATGAGGGAGACAAACATTCCAATGGTGCTGCGATTCTTACAGATAAACCTCGCAACACAGTAAAGGGGCGTCGAGCCAACTTCTCCGAACCCTTGAGGGGCGTTCTTTTGACGTGACGCTGATCCAGTAGTCATATATTTCATCGGGAAGAAAGGTTTCTGGGCTCAGAGCGCACTCGTTTACCGTGCGCGATCAGAATGAGGGTGTGAGGTGAAGTCGTGGTAAGGAAACAGCTGCATTCATATATGTTAATTACACTACTGAGGATTTAGCAGTGGTGGCCGTCTGGCAGAAGAATAAGCTGGCATTTATCCTGGCGTCCTGCTATATGGACTATACTGTGGAGGACCCACCGGAGGAGTGCAAGAGGCTAGTACAAGAGGAAAAGCGCAAAGGGCGATTGGTCATAGGCGCGGATGCAAATGTGCACCATAATTCGTGGGGAGGCGGAAATACAGAGGCGGATCTCTATTTTGTTACATATTGCAAACCAATGTGGATCCAACATCCAGCAATATTCTTTATATAACAAAGAGCTCTGAACGTGATATATCAAGGTATGATCGGATGATCCTCGCTAGATCATCTTTCTCCGTCCATGTGTATATCAGCTTCGAGGATGCTGAAGGGCAGAAGGGCAGAGAAGGGAGGAACCTTTAGAAACCCTAGCTCAACGAACTGGACGAAAATCCAGAAACATGCTGAAATAAAACTGAGACAACACAAAGAAGTTGCCAATTTAGGGGAACTGTAGTTGATTTCTTAAAGACTGCGGTTAACAGAGATTGAGTTCTAAAAAGATTCAAAGGAAAGGCAAAGCCGTTATGGTGGATCAATGAGCTCAGGTTTCTTAAAACACAGGTTAAAGAATGACGTGTATAAGGATCTGTTAAGGTTCTACAAGCTTGAAATTTCCAGGGAGAAGATAGTCTCTTCGAAAAATTTCTATGTTGACATCGACTACTCCAGCGAAACAGCGCGGTTGAGGAAAGTCCTAGTAAGGGGAAAAATACTCCAGGGACTAATAAAGAAAGAAAACTTGGAATGGTCACGTTATAGTGAAGAGTCCCTTGTGGCGCTTTTCAACACATATTTCCCATCGGGAGATGACTAAGAAGATACAGCAGGCAGCAGTAATACTTCGATCACGAAAACGCTGGAATATAAGGAGTATGCCATAGGAGTCTTCTTAGACAGGCCCTGGCTTTCACCATTGTCTCTAAACGGGCGATGGCGGATGGTCTTGACTACATTGAAGCATATCCAGCCATAACCAGATTGATCGCCTGCATGTTAAAATGCAGGAAGATTACTTCACAAGGGGGTTGTATGAGGCCACGAAATCAGTGGACAGGGGCACGCCGCAGGCTGGCGTGTTATCAGCTCCGCTTAGGCACCCGTCCAACTTACTTACGGCGTACGCAAATGACGTTGTAACTGTCCCAAGTGGTAAGCCTTCCAAAAACTAGCTCTTATATGGGTCGCGCGCTTCGGGATATACATAAATGGGCATCCAATGTCGGGTTGACCGACAACACGAAGATCCCGCCTCTGGTCTTGATTACTTAGAGGTAAAAGCTCCCAAATTGGACCAGGCCTAAGCTAGGAGAGTTCTCCTGCAGGGTCACCTTGCACAATATATCATGAATCATTCTAGACAGTAAGTTGTCGTGGAAGCTCAACGTGGAGAGAGTGAAGAAGGCCTCGACTGCACTTTATGCTAATTTAAAAATAATGAGGTGTACTTTGGGTCTATCTCTCTCTCTCATTAGGTATTTACAGTTTGTAAAGCCTATCCTATAGTATAGAATGCTTTTTTTGTGGACAGCTACACAAAAAAGAACCTACCGCATTAACAATAGTAGTAGTAGCTTATAGAGGTGATTGATTGGGCGAGATTATGAGAGGCAGAGAGTTGAAAAGGCGTGACCCAAGAGCGAGGCTGTAAAGTATCGCGGCTCGTGTGTAGGTCTTACAACCTTAGCCTAAAAAGTTTCTTATATCATTAAAAAATATAGTTTAAATAATTTCGAACTAAAAAGTTAAAAATTATTTTCAAAGAAAAATATAGCACAAAGCGCCGACGCTTTTTTCACAATAATACTAGTATTTTTCGTGCA
Source organism: Eurosta solidaginis (assembly GCA_029619165.1). NCBI lineage: Eukaryota > Metazoa > Arthropoda > Insecta > Diptera > Tephritidae > Eurosta > Eurosta solidaginis. The sequence continues at coordinate 37,417 of JARSSU010020902.1, read as the reverse complement.
TTATTGCTTTAAACTTATTTTGAAAATTGTTTTTTACTTTTTAGTGCGATATTATTTAAAAGCATGTTTTTTTAAACTATATTTGTTTTTCACCCTTCTAGCGGCAGTTATTATAGACTCGCGGCAGTGGTTAAATATGTAGGTTAGGTTAGGTTAGCTTGAATTGGCCGGTCCATGAGGACCTCACATATACTGAATAAGTCCGTAGTGTTACCAGAAGTTTGTTTTACCGACCAAACTGAAAACCCCTATCAAAAACCAGGACCTATGTTATAAAATAACTTCGTCCTCTTGGCAAATACTAGAAGCTTCCTAGGATTTAAGCCACTTGTTGGCTCTAGGTCTGACAGCTGTATCACTCCTAATAGCTGAAATCTTAGCCTGGCAGGCGCAGGGCAAGAGCACAGAACGTGCTCGATCGTTTCCTCCTCCCGCCCGCACTTCCTACATCTGCTATCACTGACCAAGCCTAATTTAAAGGCATGTGACGCTAGAAGGCAGTGTCCAGTCAGAATACCCGTCATGAGTCTACAGTCCTCTCTTTTTAATGATAGAAGCAACTTTGTTAGTCTAAGGTTGTAAGACCTGCACAAAATCTACAGCCCCGCGCTTGAACCCACGCCTTTCCTGCTTGGTCGGTCATGTGCACCTCTCGCCTTCGCTTAATTTCGCCCAGTCTAATTGCGATGTCTACGGAGCAAGCTTCAAGGGATGCGCCCTTTTATTCCCATATGCCCTGGGACCCAATATAGATGTATGCTTCTCCCTGTCCCGATTCTCTACAGGGACTGCTGACACTGTAACACACATTTAGATGCTGTGGTATGCGAAATTATTGCCTTAATTGCTGCTTGACTGTCAATATAAAAGTTAACACGATTGCAGCTTGTGCTATTTTCTTCCAGGGTTTCTACTGCTTTGGTTACGGCTACTATTTTCCGCTTGGAAAACGCTACAATAATCCGGCAGCCTGTAGGATCTGTTTATTTCCAGATCAGCACAGTATACCGCAGACCCTACTCCTTCCACTACTTTGGAACCATCTGTGTACACTTGTATCGCCTCGTCCGCCAACCGTCCACCTCTATTGTAGCTTAAGATCTCCCTCGAAGCGCAGATAGGGAATCAGGTAGTCTGTTCGTCTTGTGATTGATGACGCTATACTACTATGGCCATATGGTCGGCGCTCAAGCTGCCCGAGGCACCGAGCCTGGTTAAATATGTAACTCGCTGCAAAACGAGTTGTATTTAATAGCGGAGACACAAACCTCTATACTACTGTGCTATCAACATCAAATACCTAAGTGAATTGTAGATACTAAAACGGCACCATATTTGAGTTTTTTTTTCAGTTTTTTTAAACTATATTTAAATTAACACGCTGGCGGCACCCAACATGTGGGATTCCCACAAGCTGAAGTTTACACATGCCGCTGTGTCAGCATAATTATTCTTCCCACAGTCCCATAGCCCACCTGCAGCTGCGTTAGCATAATTATTGTAAGCAGCATAATTGCAACCTAACACCCACTTCAAGGCCAAGCGCATTTCACCATAACGCGCAATAGCATATTAGTACCTCTGGCTAACATTAATTGGAGACGTAATGCGCTAGACGTTGCGTCAGAAAATTCTAATTCACACGAGTATGAAATAAGGCTATTGCAGAAGTGCACATTCCTGCAATGCACGAAGCCCGTGGGAAGTCAAGACCATGGTAGCTTGCATGCGGATGGCGCATGTGTCTGGCGACAGAATGTAGCTGCACGAAATGTTATAAAAGGAAGCAGCAGTCCACGCAGAGGCCAGTTGCGTTGGGGTTCTCCTACTAATTACTTTTATAGTGTATTATTAAATAGTGAATAAATAAACCTGTCAAGACTTTAACTTGAAAAGTTCTTCCTTGTTTTTTGTAACCAGATCAAGTTGGCCTTTTAATTTTTTTAGTGTAAGGATCAAGGATCCTTTAAGTTTTATATTATTTAAACTATATTTATTTGTTTGTAACTCTCCTTTGCGCGCCTAGCCCAGAGACTTACAAACAAACATACACATCGCGAAAACACTTTAGCACACTACACATTTTTTATGACAACTTTTAATAACAAAATTGTTTAGCTTTTATATTCTACAATTAAAGACGGTGAGTGAAGGTATTCATGTAAATAGTATTAACAGGCAGCTATTGCTTACGTATAGGGTCCGCGTAAAATCGTGGCGCCCGAATGACGCGACAAAACTATAGCAGAATTAGGTAAAAATAAACAAAAAAACTGATTAATATTTTTAATTTTTATCTCAGTAATGGGTATATCCCCGTTATTTTTTACAACTTCAATAAGTCTCTTTGGCAGCGTTTCATATAAGCTTTTAATATAATCTTGATCTAACTTTTCCCACTCATCTTGGATAGTATTTTTTAAATGTTCAACATTCTTATATTGTCTACCATTTAAGTACACAGCGCGTGATAGTTTACCCCAACAATTTTCCATAATATTTAAAATAAGGGAGTGCGCTGGCCACTTTAAATTTTGAATATTATGTTCCGAAAAATAGTCTCTTACGAGTATTGCAGTATGAACTGCAGCACTATCTTGCTGAAAAATATAATTCTGACCACCAATTTGTGTTCCATACTTGGCTAATTGTTCGTCGATCAATTTAATGTAACTTTTACTATTTATTTTCCCAGAGATAAATTTTATTTTTGTCTTTCCTTCAAAGCCTATAGCAGCCCAAGACATAACACTTCCTCCACCAAACTGCCTGCGACTAAAAATTCTTTCATTTTTTCTTAAATCGTGATAGTAATACTTATACTTATCAGGGCCATCTAAATTGAATTTCCTTTCATCCGAAAATATAACATGACGCCACTTTTTTTTCGATGCGATATGTTCTTCGGCAAATTGTAAGCGTTCCTTCTTGTGTTTTTCACTTAAAGTTGGTTTCTTCAATATTTTATTTCTGCTTAAATGCTTAGCATTATGTAGGATACGTTGAACATTCCTTACATTCGTCTTTATGCCAGCTGCAGAAGCGATTTGATTCGCTGTTAACGTAGAATTTGAAGCAACTCGCAAAATTGATCGTCTATCTCATGGCGGAACGATACAAGGTGGCAGCATGGGACAGCTGATTATAACCATTTTTTATTGATTTGATACATCAACTTCCGGCGCAGTACGATTTTGACATTTGTCCATCGAATTAACAAAAACAAAATACATGGAATTTTTATTTATGTTTGTAGGTATGTCACCATGCTGCCACCTTGTATCGTTCCGTCATGGTCTATCTCTATCACTTATAGCTCGTGGCCGACCCCCAGGGTTTTTTTAAATGTAATTTTCTGGATCTTTTAAGTAATTCATGATGGCTTTTCTAGATCATTTATTGTATTTGCTATTTGTGACATATTACATTTTTGTTTTTTTAGATTCTTGATAGTGTTTATTTCATGGCATGTCAAGTTTGCACAAATTAAATTGCACGATCATAATGTGCGTCATGTTTTCCACATCGAAACGATTCCTTTCGTCCGTCCATTGCGGCTTTAGGAATGAAAACACTAGCTCACAGCTGGCGTTATGAGCTGAAAAGGAAAAAAAGAACTGAACGATTTTCAAATGCTCAGAAAAACAAACCACATTCGGTTCGCAGGTTATTTTCTCGTCTTACTTCGAATTTAGTAAAATCCGGGACATTTCGGAAATATCCGGGACGTCGGGACATGCCCTGGATTTCCGGGACACATGGTCACCCTACTCATGATAGCAGATGTAGAAAGTGTGGGTTGAAGGAGAAATCGATCGAGCACGTCTTGTGCTCGTGCCCTGCGCTTGCCAGGCTAAGGCTCCAGCTATTAGGAGTGATACAGCTGTCAGTTCTAAAAGCAGCAAGTGGCATACGTCCTAGAAAGTTCTTATATTTGCCACAGGTACGGAGTTATTTTATAGCAAAGGTGCTTGTTTTTGATAGGATTTTTCAGTTTAGTCCTTAAACAAACTTCTGGTAGCACTGTGGACCCAACCAGTGTCATGAGCAGAGCTGCTCAACCCCTATACATTTATAGCACTTTTGTTTTTGTTTTGCCCTGAATCATAGGCACAGATACAATTTTACACTTCAAATATAAAAAAAAATGTTCAAAGCATTATGCCCAAGTTTAATGCAAAGGCATTATCATATGATGAACGAGCACTTCGGTATAAAAAACAAATTTACCCTAACAATTATTAAAAAATATTATGGCACTGGAAAAAATTTGTATTCAAAATTGATTCATTAAGAAAAATAAAATTACTCCGGATTTGACCTCGGAATTTGAGATACTTAAGACTTGGAAACTTGCATACGCCTTTATTTTGACATTATGTTAATGGTACTAAAAGTCATGTATTAAAATTTAGTACCTTGCAAATAACTCGCTTCCTATGTCTTGCTCGAGCTTTCACCAAAATACCGAAGCTGAAAACTGCAGTAATAATTTACATATCGTAAAAAAACTGGAGGAGAATTTCTTACGCCATATTAATGATAATAACAACCGAAATGAATATCAGTCGGCGCTGAGTGATGTTTGTTGTGCCGGATTTAGAGAGTTAAGATTGTTGCTCTTGAGTATTGTGATGATATAGTGATTTACGAATGTTTTAAGGAATCGATATATTGAACCCATTGTTTACTATATAGGAATAACAGAGAGGAATAACATAGTTAAATATAAGCAAAAGTCTTCTCTTAATTACTGCAACCGTAATGCTATATATTCTAAAATTAAGCAAAGTTTGTGTCTGTTTAAATATTTAACTTGACTTTTCTAAAAGATTTTCGTAATATGGCAATTAGTGCCGTTTGTCAGTGCTAATTTCACTACTCGACAAAAAAATCTCCAAAAATTAAATAGGCCTTTCCTAAAGAGAAACTTTCTCCTGATTCCGAATATGACTTCCATTTTCCTGTGGCAGATCTAGTTTCCGAGATATCGGCGAAAATATGAAAATTCCCATTTTTGCAGAACACTACTTCATATAGGTATGGCAAAAATTTGTAGTTTTCCTATTTTCGTTTTAAACTGTTGAATTATACATTGTACTAATTCCCATAAACATTTCTTGCCTTCACCTCCTTTCAGTATCTTCAGTAGTTTGGCCACTATGCCAAAAAACGTTAAAAAAAATTTTTGAAAAAAATAAATTTTTTACAAAATTTCAGATTTAACCACTTTAAAATCGGAAAAATCTATGGACGAAAAAAAGTTAGCCCTCCTATGTTGTAGGTAATTTATAAACGAAAATTTTAAGCATACCAGGACAACAATCGGACGTGTCGTTGAGATTATAGCCCCGTTAACTTGCAAGCGTCTATCCTAAAATTTTCGTATTACTTTGATAAAATTGGCGAGACATTTCAGTTGGTCACTCTACCTTAGGGTCTAATAAACTTAAAAAGACATCAAGTATTTAATTGTCACTACTGTTTGTTGTAATTTTGTTTTGCAAATTGTAGTGCAAATTTATACATACTATATCGATAGATGTGTTTACGAAATGGCTTGTTGCAAAAGAGATTTTAAATGTAAAAATAATCCGGATGATTTTTGATTTATTTGCGGACATTATATTTTCGGAAACTCAGCTCGGAAAATAACTCATTCTGTCAAAGATGCATACTTTCATTATTTTGGTTTCAGTGTAAAAAATCTCGATAAATCTTGGACACCTCATTTTATTTTCGCCTCCTGTAGATTAACTTTAATGAGATGGGTATCGAGTAAAGGTCATAACATGAAGTTTTGTGTTCCAATGATGTGGACTGAACCCTTTAACCACGACCAGTGCTATTTTTGCGTGATAGACCTTAAAGGTAAAACGAGAAAAAAGAGGAAATTAATAAGTTATCCAAATGTGGCATCAGCTAAAAAATCAAAACTACATGACCATACCTTACCCATACCTAGGCCGCCTATAAGTTTTGAAGCCTCAAGCAAAAGTGACTCCGAAGCAGATAATTCAGACAGTGAACAAGAAGGAGAGGTCCCACATCTAGCCTCATAAGCCGAACTTGATGACTTGGTCAGAGATTTGAAATTATCGAAATTTGATAGCGAAGTTCTAGGATCTCCCTTCGATAAGCACTTCCAAATTTCGAAATAGACAAGACATTATCTTCTTTTTTTTACTAAAAGTGAAAATATTTGCTACTGGAATAATGTTCAAGGTTTATTTGAAGCACCAAAATTAGAAAATAAAGTGATTGGCGCTTGTTTATAGACAGTTCAAAGCATAGTTTAAAAGCAGCATTACTCCATAAAGGAAACTCGTTACCGTCAATTGGCCACCAAAAGCTGAGTACGAACCAGGTGCCTTCAATATCGCAAACCCGCCTTTAGTAAATCCCGAACGAGTTATTCTGCCAGCACTTCACATCAAATTAGGATTAATGAAAAATTTTGTAAAGGCTTTAAATAAGGACGCGCCATCCTTCCAGTACCTAACGAAAATTTTCGCTAAAATAACTCAAGCCAAATGATCAAAATTTGTTGATTTGTTGACTTGTTAAGGTTTACAATGATTGCTACTTTTGAGCTTTTTGAAAATTTAAAATATAATCTCCGTTTTTTTAAATAAAGAAAATTTCTGTGTATATACAATTTTGTGCATATTGTGACGAATATTAGTATCACTAAGCGATACTACCATCACTAAAGGGCCCATTACTGATACTTAGCATAGACTTGACTTGACTCGGCGTAAACTTGGCAACTTAGCCAAGATTATACTCCACATAGCGCATACAATCTGGCATCATAATCAGCTTTGAATTTTATTGTTAAATAAATGTCAATTTGTATGACAAAATGTCAAAATGAAATGGAAACTAACAAATGGCATCTCAAAATGTAAACGTCACTCAGAACTTACACAGAAAATCAAAATTCAACAGACTTCTAAGTCAAGTTAAGTGTTGCCAAGTTTTGAGTAATCAGTAACATGCAATGTTCATTTAACAGACCTATAAGTGACAGTTCTCAAGTCAAGTCAAGTCTATGCTAAGTATGAGTAATGGGCCCTTAAGCCGATACTAAGCAGTATATACGTAAACAAATCAATCATCATCTACACACATGCATACGAGGCAACGGAGATATACTCATAAACACAAGTAATCATCAGCCGAAGTAGTACTCATATATACACACGCATATGCCTATGCGAGAGGCTATAAACGACAAATACACACGCACATAGCTGGTAACCAAGTAGAAGATTCTAGAAGAAGAAACGTCTAGACATTTGAACAAGGCAACAGAGAGTATAAAAGCAGAGCAAGCTGACTAATCAGTAATCAGTTTGATTTAAACACGCAATTGGTTGTGAAGTATAAGTGTTATTGTGAAGTACTTCAAAATAGTCTAATAAAGACCCATTTTGCATTATTTAATATTGGAGTTATTTATTCAACAGTTTAGCGATTCGAACGTTAGCAGAAGGTTGCAAATAGGCGGAATTTCACTAAATTCGTTACAATATATTCTGATTTGCACTTCAATATAAAAAATTTTGAGCAGCACTGGTCATGAGGGTTAAACTCACAAATTTTTTAAATTAAATCTGAACTAAAAAAACAACTTGCCGTTCTGTAAGTGGGCTTAAGAAAAATATACATATGTTAGGAGTTCTTAAATGTCATATAATTCTCCTTATTTTTATTAATTTCTCACACCTATACAATTGAAAAGCATTATTACCAAATGGGAGTAAAGTACTTCAGAACACACATTTTCAACAAAAATGAAGTGAATACGATTTCACTCCCTCCTATTAGAAAAATGTTTGACCACAATAAGATATTTCACCATTGAGCCCAAATTTGAAATGCAATTTCTTAACAATTAAACAATTATTTTTTAAACAACATGTTGTTTTGGGAAGTAATTTGACTAAATTTTGCGCCAATCTCGAGAGAGGCCGAGCAAAGCTATGCCAGCCAGGTACTGAATATTTTTATTTGATTATAACCTCTACAATTATGTATAAATATAATTTGTATTTCTTATTTACAGACTGACTGTCCCTTAAAAGTTAAAATAGGATTACATCGGAAACCACCTGGGTTTCAGACGCAATTAGTTTGCTTGACAACTGGTCCAAACAGAAGAAACGTTCAAATAACCTCTATATGCATCAACTCTAGTTATGGGCTGTAAGTTGAAGTTTAAATGTTTTCAAAATTATTTTGTTAGATGCTAGCAGATACTGCGCATGTTTTCCTAATAGAAAACATCGTTCGTTGTTGTAAACATACTTTTCGACATGTCGTCTGCGTATCAAAAGAGAGCAGATATCTATTCGTGTTTGAAACATTTGAAGTGGTTTATTTTTTTGTTCTTTAAATATATAGTATATATCATATGTATATAGTATTTCCATGTATATATATAAAATCTGCCTTGTAGCTGCGTTTCGGAGTCGGCATAAACATTTACCTTTTTGCATGTAATATAGAAGCATTAACTGTACATCAATGAGATTTTTATATTTCCTATTTTCTTTATAAAAATGGGCAAATGTAAAATTTATTAGTTTAAATAAAAAAAGCGCAGCGCAAAAACCTGTCCACAAAGAGAAACCATCAAGGTATGCATAGCTTTCGTTACATATTAGTATTGTGGCAAATATCAGTAATTCCGACACACAACTATGCCGCATGTTAGGAGAAAAATCATTCCTATTTTGAAAAACACAAATTTTTGGTGTAGAATTCAGAATGAGACTGTTGTAACGCACACTACGAACGCTACTTGTGTTTGAATTTGTTATGTGGAGAGCCCCAACAGGCATCATGCAAACAAACTCAGATATGATCTCGTGAGAAAATGGACGAAATTGATTTGTTGGAAATATAGCGCGAGAGTCAGCATATGTATGTAAATTTAAAATTTTCTTTGCTGATATTCAAAGTGTTTTCAAAAACAAACGAGAATATTCTAGTTGGAATATTTATTCATTTTGTTGGTTGCAACAATTTTTTGTACTAATTTGTAAGTTAATAAAAAAAATAAGTGCGGGAGTAACCGAACATTATATTGTTACGAATATTAGTCACACTAAGGGGTACTGTCATCTCTAAGCCGATGCTAAGAGTGACTTGTATGCACATCCATAATTCAATCATTATGTATCTACATAAACGAATCAATCATTATGTCTACACATATGTACGTACACGCAGCGGAGAAGCAACGCACAAACACATGCAGATATCTGAGATGCTCCAAAAGTATGCATTGTGTCGCTCACAAATACACGCGCATATGAGAGCTACACACGTGCATCTGTAGTTATAATTATATACCAGTAATTAAGTAAATTCTGGAAGCGCCTAGAAGATGCAACGAGGAAATCACACAGTATAAAAGCAGCAACAGTAGAGGTGCGAGAATCAGTTGGATTTAAGACGCTATCTAGCGAGCAATAGCAGTATTATTTTGCGAATTATAAGTGTTATTTTCAAGTAGTCTAATAAAGACCATTATCGCATTATTCAATATTGGAGTTATTTATTCAACAGTTTAGTGATTCGAACTTAGCAGAAGGTTGCAAATAAGAGGATTTCCAGTAAATTCGTTACAATATACTCAGCGTGAGCTTCAATTCCACATTTCATTTCAGAAATATTACTTTTCTACATAACACGTGGCACCGCCCGTTTAAAAAAAATATCTATTATAGTTTATTATTCTTGTCTACGACCCTTTCAAACTTGTTTTATATCTAAGTTGCCATGGTCTTAACCGATCCCGTCCATTTTTACTAGAAATATTTTCTACTATAGGGAAAATCTGTGTACCCAATTTTATTACGATCCGTTAATTTTTCTTCGAGTTATGGCTCCCGAAACATAGAAATTACCTAGTCATAAAAGGGGCGGTGCCACACCCATTTCCAAAAATTTTGGTTTTTTCCAATTTAATGTTATAAATCAATTTAGAAAGTAAAATTTTATTGAAACAAAGCTCTTTTTTGCTAAGATATAGCTTATTATTTTCGTCTACGACCCTTTTAAAAATCTTTTATATAAAAGTGGGCGTGGTGTTTAACCGATCTCGTCCATTTTTTTCTAGAAATATTTCCTGCTATAGGGAAAAGCTGTGTACCCCACTTTTATTGCGATCCGTTAATTTTTCTTCGGGCTCCCGAAACATAGAAAATTGTTTAGTCATAAAAGGGGCGGTGCCACACCCATTTTAAAAAATTGAATTTTTCCTATTTATTGTTATAAATCCACTTGGGAAATGAAATACTATTGATATAAAGTCGTATTTTGTAAAGATATAGCTTATTTTATTCGTCCACCACCCTTTTAAAAATCTTTTATATAAAAGTGGGCAACCTCTCTGAACAGAAACATGGCGTCACAAAATGCAGAACAGTTGAAAGACCAAGAGACACGCATAACTTTACAACTCGAAGCACAGGAAGAACATATTATAACGAATTTACTGCAATTCCTCTTATTTGCAACCTTCTGCTAAGGTTCGACGCACTAAACTGTTGAATAAATAACTCCAATATTAAATAATGAAAATGGCCTTTATTAAAGTTTTACACAATAACACTACTATTGCTCGCCAGATAGCGTCAAAACTGATTCGTGATGCCTCAGCCTGTGCCGCTTTTATACTCTTCGGTTTCCTCGTTCACCCATTTCTCCTAAGGTCTAGTAATTTCGTGAACCTGATGCTACCAGCTATATACACGTATATTTGCAATTTGTATCCATATGCGTGTGTATATGTGAGCGGCTCATGATGACATGCGCATGTGAGTATCTCTCTCTGTTGCCCCGCACGTATGTGTGCAGACATAATGATTAATTTGTTTACGTACATACAAGTGTAGCAGCTTGCTTTATTGTTGTTGTGGCTTTATTTACTTAGTATCAGATTAGTGATGGGAGTAACACTTAGTGTCACTAATATTCGTCACAATATCTTATTAAAGCTGAGGCACAGGAAACAAAGCTCTCATCGCAGCTGCAGGCTTTTAGCGAACGACAAGACAAAATTGAGGCAGAGATGGATACTTTCAAAGATCGGATCCAGGAGTTGCAATTGAACCGTCCAATCACTTCTGCATCTAGCCTGAAGGTAAAATCCCCAACGTTTGATGGTTCTCTTTGTTCCAGGTTGAGAAGACGTCAACAGCTAACAACTGAAATGCCTAAGATAGAGTTGCTGCATTGTTCGTGGCGTTAAAAGGACTTTCTACTGAGATCTTACGCACCATTCCATAGGCAGAACGAAACAATTATGAAGCATTGATGACCGCTGTCGAACGACGTTATGGAAGCGATCACAGAAAGCAGATATACCAATTGAATTGCAGAGCTGCTTCCAGAAGGCTAATGCATGAGTTCGCGTCGGGCTTTGAAAAATTCGAAAATTAGGACGCACACGCGGAATACACCGAGGCGGTACAAATTCAGAGCTTTATAAGGGGAATACGGGACGTCGAAGCGAAGTGAGCTACATACTACATACGCAAACTCAAAGCCAACAAAAAGCAGGAGATTTTTTGAATAGTAAGAAAGTAGCGTTTTCTTGTTTCTCGAAAGTCGATAACTTCGCAATATTTCAAACTCATTACACTTTTACAGATCTTCACCTCCATAATTCTTCTCTGAGTAAAAAATGATTAACAAATTAACGTTTACCAATTACTTTAACAGTTCGTTGCATTGTATTGAGGCACATGTGGCCTTAAAAATTTTCAAATGCAACGTGGCAGTTCTTATGCGGCTGAAATTTGGCACAGCATGTTAGACCATAATTTATTATATTTTGTCCGCCAAAGCAAACTTTTTTTTGACGGACAGCCAAACCCTCATATTAGGAATCTGAACTTGGTTATTATGCGACTGGTAAATAAACACAAACATGCTAAATTGGAGGAGCATCTAAAGAACTGCAACCTCTCTGCGCGTGTTGGTTAACTGATAAAGTATCCATCGCTTTCGGTGATAAAAATTTATCGGATTCGAAGAAATGCGCGGGCGCCTTTTGTCCAATTTGTAATGCATCCTTCAGTAAACAATGCCAAACATCGTGCACACAGACGCGCTCATAAACACAAACACGACGTGTCACTGTCGTAAGATCACCCCCACAGAGGTTGAAGAAGCCACCCAAAAGGCCAATACCTCTAAATAAAAAGGCCCAGATGGCATATCCATGCCAATACTAAAAAATCTTTGCGCTGAGGATTAAACTACCCAACGCACGTTTCCAACATGTCGTTGAAGTCCTTTGTCATTCCTGAACAATGGAAAACGGCAAGAATAATTCCACTACTAAAGCCTCGTAAACCAACTAACGAATGCGAGTCATATCGACCGATATCACTCCTTTCGCCAGTAGCGAAGACATTGTAAACCATCATGTTACCTCATTTCACGGCGAATCTTCGCCTAGATACCCATCAACATGGCTACCGCAAAATGCATAGCACCACCGCCGCGCTAAAGGCCATAAACACTCAGATAAATTACGGACTAAATCAGAAAACACTTCATCACATGACGGTGCTCGTGGCACTCGACCGTCAAAATCATTTAACACAGTCAACCACGGAGTACCACAGGGTGGTGTCCTATTCCTGCTTCTGTTTATTTTTTAATATCGTAGCACCCTTCCCTCACCAGAAGAAGTTTCCTATGCCGACGACTGCATAATAATGGCAACGGAACCAGACCCTTCCCCGTCTTTTTAGTTTCTTCACCTCGCGCAAGCTGGCGATAAAAAACACGGTCACTCTGTTTACCACGTGGAAGGAACAAATGACGCAAATAGTGGACGCGCACGTCGGTGGTGTTACGCTACCAACTGTCAGTCACTCAAAGATCTTACAGGTAACGTTCGATGTCGTTGTCGTTAATACAACAACAGGCGCATGCCACCGAAATAGTAAAAGGTAAAAAGCCACAACAAAATCCTTAAGACGCTTACCGGCAGCAGTTGCGGAAAGATAAAGAAACGTTTATACCTACGTACAAAGAAATTGGCCGGCCGATCATGTGCCAATTTTGTCGCCTAGTCTTAAAAACACATGCTGGAAAAAGGTCCAGGCCTGTCAAAATGCTGCACTCAGAACTGCCGCTGGAAGTCTTCTTATGGCCCCTGAACATCACCTATATAGTGAGGCTTAAGAGCTCAACACTAAAGAGCACAACGAAATGCTAAACAGGCAATTTTTGCAAAATTTTCACAAACCGGCACAACCTTGAAAGAACTGTTTGATCTAGCCCCGCCTCTGAGAGAGTTAAGGAACATCTCCACAAGCACTATGATGAGATCCGTCACCTGCCAACACAGCCGTTTGATACAGCCAAGTATAAAGGGGCCCTAGGCAAAATCTACACAACTTCGTTCTGGATACTGTAACAGGTTAAATTCTTAATTTTCCAGAACCATGCGATTTGTCCCCATATGACAACAACCATCTTTTCAATTGTAGTGTGGACCCTGCGCCTCTAACACCAACCTCATATGGTCCGCCCCTGTTGTAACTGTCAGGACTTTGATGAACAATTGGTGAGTGGTCGCGCCTTTTGAATGGGGCGAAGCAATGTTAACGCAACAACAATAACCAGGATGGTTCCAAGCAAGCCGCACCAACGTTCTTAGACATCAAATTGACACTGGAGATGCGAGGCCAATCCGTTAACCTCCTCGTAGTGTTCCACTGGCCAAGTAGGAAGTTGTGAGTCAAATCAAAAAATAAATGAGCCAAAGCGGCGTAATAAAACCATCAGCTATTCCAGGGAGCTCACTGGTAGTACTTCTGAAAAATAAGGATGGAAAAATTTGGTTTTGCGTTGAATACGGGAAGGCGAAACGTCACGAAGAAGGATAGCTACCAATTTCCAAGAATTCACTACACTTTGGACTCGCTATGTGGTACGAAATGGTTTTCCATACTGGACTTGACAGGCAAGTGTAGGTGAAAGACAAATAGAAAACAGCCTTTACTGTCATAGATGTTAAATGAAAGTTTACAGTGATGTCCTTTGGACTGTGTAATGCACCAGATGCGTTTGAGAGACTGGTGGATCAGTTATTGAAAGCACTACATTGGAAAACACCCTTGGTGTACCTAAATGACTTCATCGTATTGGGAAAGAATTTTGAGGAACATCTAAAGAACTTGTGGGAAGTGCTTGTATGCAAACTTGTCCCAATAAGTGTTCACTGTTCAAAAATGAGGTAAGTTATTTGGCCCATAAAGTAACGACGGAGGGCATATGCACTGCGGATGAAAAGATAGAAGCAGTAAAGGATTGACCAAAACCACAGAACCTGAAGCCGATCACTTGGAAAACCAGAGAGGAACTATTGCGTTACACGGAGAGCGCTGTTGGCAAAGGTAGAGTGCATTTAACATTCTCACAAGTACCTCTACTAGCAGCAATTCCGCGTCAGGACAGATCACGCAGCGTTGAAATGTCTCATGCAGTTCCGTAATCCAGAAGGTCAATTGGCATGGTGGATCGAGAACTTACAAAGCTTTAATTTATTAAATTTTGGTGAGCTCGAGGCATTTTAAAAAATTTAAACACAGTTTAAATGTTTGTATTTCGATTTATTTGGTCGATATTTCGATCTCATTCTGAGATCATCCTCAGGAACTGTGGACAAAAACAACAATTAGTTAACATGTAAACAATTTTCAAACCCTAAAATACAACTTACACAATTGAATATGTTTTACCGACTAACAAGATGTACGAAAAAAGAAAGCGTAGAAGTCAAAAACAACAATTAGTTAACTTGTAAACAATTTTCAAACCCTAAACAATACCAATTACACAATTGAATTGTTTTACCGACTAACAAGATGTACGAAAAAAGAAAGCGTAGAAGTCAAATAAATATGAAAATATAAACAATTTAAAACACCGTAAGTATAAACAAAAATCTGCAAAAACAACAATACATAGAATGACGAACAAAAAGACATAATCATTTGCATTAACGTACAATGTGCATATATATTGGTCATCCCACTGCATTTGTTGTGTTGAGCTGCAATTCTAACTAGAACAGTGTTGTTGTCTTAAAACTAAGTCGCGGTAAACGCGCGCCAGCTGATCAGTGTCTATTTTGTAATTCATTTTCGTGTCATTAGGGGTGTTCGTAATGTGCAGCATTTCTAAAGTATATCTTTTGCCGTAATTTTTCTTCTCGTGTAAAATGGATACATTGTCGAAATCGGGATAATGCCCGGTATCCTTGCAATGTGATGACAATGCCGCCTTATTGTCAGAAAAACTGCTTCTTAATTTCACATTTGACCTGTGAGCGGAATCCTTGTCTTGAGTTTCTTTTTTGTTGTCCCCACATATACCTTATCGCATAAGTGGGACCCGTCACCATTACACGGAATCCTGTAAACTACATCAGACTTCTCTTGTTTGGGAATTCTATCCTTTGTATTGCTGTAGAGTTTTTTTAGCGTGTGTTTACAAGTTGACGCGATCTGATATTTATCTCTGTCATAGAGCATTGAAAATTTTATTCTTTTCGATATTCCTGGAACATGAACTACTGATTTGTATATTTTTTCCTCTCCTTTGGCTATGTTGGTTCTCTCCTTATCATTGGTTAAGTATGTTCGCAGTAATTGATTTACGGTTGTCATAGGGAAGTCATTCTTTGTCAAGGTTACTTTTATTTCGTCAATATTCTTTTCGTGAAAAATTGGGTCGCTAATCGAGAGAACTCTTCTATTCATTAATGAAATTGCTTGCGGTATTTATAATTGTTTTTTTGTCATGTTTTGAATTAAAATTAATAAGTCTTCCAGATGCCGTGGGCTTTTTATACCAGTCAATCAACAATTTGCTATTCTTTCTGATAATAAGAGTGTCTTAGTAGGGTAGCTCTCCATCTTTTTCCGTTTCTATTGTAAATTGAATTGATTTATTGAAGATGTTAAGATCGTTGAGCATCTTGTCGACATCTTGTGTCCTAACAATCGCGAACAAGTCGTCAACGTACTTAGTTAGTAAGCGCGGTTTGTTGGCAGTTTCCATCATGAATTTGGATAGTAGTTCCTTCATTGGCTATATCCGCTAGACAGGTGATGCTTGTGATCCCATCGGCATTCCTGAACCGTTGCGGCTCATATATTCATTATATTTAAAGTAACGATTTTCCATAGCAAAATTTTAACTATGTTAAAAAACAGCTTTTGCGGTAAACTTTCAGGGTCTTTTAAATTCATTCCATTTTGAGGATATTATCTTTATGCCAAGTCTACTGGAAGCTCGGAATAAGAAAACGCTACATCAAAATACACAAAATCTCCTCTCATAGATATAGTATTATTTATTTTTAGTTAGAAATTCAATAGCATCTTTAAACATTAAATTTAGACGACTTAGTTATACTTTCCATATGCTAACAACATATTTGCATTAATTCATACGACGGTGAGCTGATAGAGGAACAAATAGGTCGAAGTGGCGTCCCTCTTGGATTTTAGGCAAACCGTAATCTATGTGGGTTGGCACAGTTTTGCCTTAAAAGCGTTGTTTTTCTCTTCATTGATAAACCGTTTCAAACATTTTTTGAACTACCAAATTGTTATTATCTTGTAATTTACGTAATACTATAAATACCAGCAACAACAAAAACCCAAACAGTTTTCCAAAGTGGTGGCCACTTTATAAATAATGTGAAAAGCAACTCATCAACTTCTACTTAATCAACATTAAGCATGAACTTTAAGACACAACAAAAAGAGGTAAATAATTGAGAGCAACTGAAACTCAATCTCTTGAAGCAACACATTCCCACTAAATTTTTTCAAGTGAGGAGTTGTTAGCGTACAAACAGGACGGGGCATATTAAAACCAATCAATAAGAAATACGAAATCTCAAAAGTAGACAAAGAGAAAACTTAAATATAGGGTGGTCCAGAATGGTTCATAAATATTTCATATATAGATTTTCCCACGGACATCCGTTGGCCTCTTATCTCTGGGTCCGAAATTGGCCCTTCCAATAAAGATAAAGAGTTTCCGTATTCCAACTTATAGCAGACGGGGAGATGTTATACGCACTATTGAAGGCCAAAGAAAAAAAAGAAATAGGAAGAAGTAATTTATAAACTTATAGACGAGCATCTTAATAGGAATAAAAATTTCTGCAAGGGTTAAATTTATAAAAAACGGACTCGCACAAAAAAAATTTCTGAAAAAGAATTAAAGATTATACTTGATTCTAAATTGCAGATAAGGGGTAATGTAACGTAGCGTTGGAAACAGCCGAATAGATAGAAAGATGCAAACGATTGTTAACAACATTTCAACATATAGAGTGTTGAAACGAGACCCTACTAGTCAATTACAAGATAAGAACAATGCGTTAGTTCAAAAAATTTTTGATAACGGTGTTATCAATGAAATAGAAAAAACAACGACTTTTAAGCAAAACTGCCAACCCACCTAGAATTTACGGTTTGCCTAAAATTCACAAAGAAGGGGCGCCACTTCGACCTATTTGTTCCTCTATCAGCTCACCGTTGTATGAATTGTGCAAATATGTTGTTAACATATTGGAAAATATAACTAAGTCGTCTAAATTTAATGTTAAAGATGCGATTGAATTCAAACGAAAAATAAATAATACCTATATCTATGATGATGAGATTTTAGTGTCTTTTGATGGAGTGTCCTTATTCCCGAGCATTCCAGTAGACTTGGCATTAAAGATAATATCCTCAAAATGGAATGAATTAAAAGACCATAAAAGGTTACCGCAAGAGCTGTTTTTAAACATAGTTAAATTTTGCATAATGGAAAATCGTTACTTTAAATATAATGAAAAAATATGTGAGCAACGGTCAGGAATGCCTATGGGATCACCAGCATCACCTGTCGTAGCGGATATAGTCATGGAGGAACTACTATCCAAATTCATGATGGAAACTGCCAACAAACTGCGCTTACTAACTAAGTACGTTGACGACTTGTTCGCGAGTGTTAATTCATAATTTATTGTAAAACAAATAAAGCACATTTCAGGAAATGAAACTTAAAAAAAAACATGTAAACAAAACAAAAAAATACATGTAAATTTATATATATATAGCTTATGCCTATATGATACTTGCTTTTTTACTGTATTTCGAGCTTGAAATGCTGACGAAAATTTACGTCTAATTACCACAACAATTTTCCAATGTACCAAAAATACTGCCACAAAATAACCGACTTCGGTATGTTATCGTTTACTTAAAATTTTTTTTATTTTCACTCAAAATCATTTCGTTCACAAAAAACTGATGAAAATAGTGCAGGAAAATATTTGCGTGCTCATTTACTATATTTATTTCATAAACAAATTTATTTCTTGTCTGAATTTGTGCACAAATTTTTCAAAATTGGTTAGTTTGGTTAGTGTCACCTCTTAATGTTATTTGGTTGTGCTCGGCAATTAAATACGTTTACCTAATGCTCGCAGTATTTGGTTTCAATGCGAACATATTGAAATGTTGGTAGATTTTTGGGGTTTGGTGGTAGAAGTGGTAGAAAATGAAAATGGGTCAAAAAGTTGGTAGATCTACCAATAAAGTGGTAAAGTCCGTGTACTGTTCTAACCTATAATCTGAGTTGATTTCGCTGGAAAATATCTCTCATATCGAATTCATAGCAGATAGGCTTTCATTCGGTAGCTATAGCGAAATGTTTGTTGTTCGTACATACCACCTCGTTCGGATATGGATGTTTATGCTAGTCTTAGCTCGGCCATCTGCGATTTGCATTCGCAGTTGGGAGATAACGATCGACTTGTTGGTGTTGGTGACTTTAACATGCCAACAGTTAATTGGGTTAATATAAGTGATTCAAACTTTTTAACTCCCACTGCTCAACGTGAGTTTCTCAATTGCTTGTTAGCCTCATCTTTTTACAGATTAACAATGTTCAAAATAGTGAAAATAAAATGCTGGATTTAGTACTTGTGGATGGCTCGGTGGGTACTGCCCTTACGCAAATCCCACCTTTATCCCTTCCAGAAGACTCTCTTCACTCTACGCTAGAGATATCACTTGATATCAGCCTACCCCGTAGGATTCAAGTAGAGTCTCATCCCCGATCTAGATGCTTCTACAAAGCGAATTTCATTATGCTCAATGATCTGTTGGCTTCCCATGATTGGTCGGATCTCTATGCGTGCACTGATGTCGATTCGGCAATCTCTATATTTTACAATACGCTTGATGGCTTCTTTGATACATGCATTCCTACTCGCTATACCCTATGTTCGAATAAGCCCCCTTGGTTTTCAAGGCAACTTATCACACTTAATAACATTTAATCTAGGCTTTATAAGAGATTCAAGAAAGCTGGAGCA
This sequence comes from Eurosta solidaginis, assembly GCA_029619165.1. Classification (NCBI taxonomy): domain Eukaryota; kingdom Metazoa; phylum Arthropoda; class Insecta; order Diptera; family Tephritidae; genus Eurosta; species Eurosta solidaginis. Next base: position 17,991 of record JARSSU010020902.1, on the reverse strand, counting down.
TCTGCAGACCTCTCTAAATATCTAATAGCTTGTTCTAAATTTCACCGTCTTAATCAGCTTTGTTATAAAAATTACTTAAGTTGTTGTAAAGCCCAATTTTTTAAAAATCCTTTCTCATTTACCTTTGGATGTAAAAAAGCTTGCACTGATGACGATGTTGCAGAGCTATTTTCAGAGTTCTTTAGGTCCACCTATTCCTCCAGCGGGTTTCATTCCGGTCAATACCCGTATCGCTTAGATAACTCCAATTCCATTATGAATCCTGCTTTTGATAGTGATATTGTTCTTCAGAGCCTTCAATCTTTGAAGCTCACCTTTTCTCCGGGACCAGACGATGTTCCTAGTTGCGTTCTTAGGTACTGCGCGGAAAACATGTATGAGCCTATTTTAAAATTATTTGAGCTGTCTCTGGTATCTGCGTCATTCCCGCCACTTTGGAAACAGTCTTTTATTATACCCCTGCATAAAAAAGGTAGTAGGTCAAAAGTTGAAAACTACAGGGGTATTGCTAACTTTTCAGCCATTCCTAAAGTCTTTGAACAGATCGTTCCCAGTCAACTCCAATATCAGTGTTCTAGTCTTTTATCTCCATGCCAACACGGTTTCATTCGTCAAAGGTCAACCACTACATATTTGCTTGTATTCACCTCTATAGTTATGGAAGGATTTTTAGTGAAGTGATACCGTCAACCATGAGTTACTTATTCATAAGCTTGATTTACTGGGCTTTCCGTTTCACCTATTAATGTGGCTGAAAAGCTATCTTTCTAACCGGACCCAAAAAGTCCTGTTCAAGTGCAATCTGTCGAAATCGTTCGGAGTTTCCTCCGGTGTAGCCCAGGGAAGTCATCTAGGCCCTTTGCCCTTTACCCTTTTCATTAATGACTTGCCACAGACAATATTATATTCCCATACTATAATGTATGCGGATGATGCAAAACTTTGCTACACTTACTGTCCTACCGATTTGAGTTCCTTGGATCTTCTTCAGGCCGACTTGGACTCATTCCAATGTTGATGCACAACAAATTTACTGGATTTAAATTGCTCAAAATGTAAGCATATGACATTTCACCGAGTGAAGCCAGCATTTATTTATTTATTTTTTTATTTCTTATTGTCTACCGAATAGTTCTAACAGACTCATTAATTAAAAAGTATAAAGAGACTAGTCTTAAAGCTACTTATCTCTAAACTGAAATTCAAATTTTTAGCATATGTATTGCATATTCGAGCGCATCTTGTGAGTGGCTCTTGAAACCATAATTGGTTGCATGAAAAATTACATCGAATAAACGAGTTGTCCTTAAATTAAGACTTGATGAGTGAACATGTATTAAATTAGAAATGAGTTCACAGTTGATTCTAGAATTCATCACATTATGCACAAAAATAATAGAAAAATAAGCCGTTCTCTCTTCCAAACTTTGTAGACCTAGCAACTTGCGTGTGCCAATATAGTTTGGAAGCCCATCAGGCCATGACAGAGGACGCGAAGCCATTCTAGTGAACACCCTTTGCACCTTTTCAATTATAGAAGTAAGATTTTGATAGTAAGGGTTCCAAATTATACAGCAATAATCCAAATGACTACGCACTAAAGATATATACAGCGCTTTGAGAGTAAGTGGGTCAATAAAATCCACAGTGTTTCTGCGTATAAAACCAATCATAGAAAAAGACTTCGACACCACATAGTCTACATGGTTGGAAAAGGTCAACTTAGAGTCGAAAATAACCCCTAGATCGTTAATAGTATCTTTACGGCACAATTTTTGTCCATTTAGTACATAGTCACACGTTTTAGCAAACATGATGACGCAACATTTACCAATATTTAGATGGAGATGATTTAATATACACCAATTAGAGAGATTATTTAGATCAGACTGAAGACTAGAACAGTCAATTGTATTTTGAATTTTTAGGAATAATTTAACATCATCCGCAAACATAAGACAACCCGCAGTTGAAAATTGATCAGCAAGGTCATTAATAAATAGTAAAAAGAGGAGAGGCCCAAGATGTTTACCTTGGGGGATACCTGACCAAGCATGTATGTAAGTTTGAGATCTAGCGGATTCAATTTGGACGAAAAGTTTTCGTCCCATAAGAAAACTTGAGAAAAAATCAAGAAGGTTTTCGTTAATACCGAATGCTTTGAGTTTTTCCAAGAGAATGGAGTGGTCTACCTTGTCGAATGCCTTAGAAAAGTCAGTGTAAACTACATCTAACTGTGCTTGGCTCTCAAAGGCGTTAACTATTTTGTTTGTAATTAAGACCAGATTTGAGCAAGTTGATCTCGAGGGTACAAATCCGTGTTGATGTATAGAGATATATGATTGAACGTGATCGTATAGTTTAGCTTTGACCACGTGATCGAAGATTTTTGCAAAATTACTTTGTTTTACAATGGGTCTATAGTTAGATACGTCATTTCGGTTACCCGATTTGTAGACTGGCAATATTGTGCAAAGCTTCCAAGCGTCTAAAAAGATACCTTTACTTAAGCACTTATTGAATAATTTAGCGATGGGAGTAGATATGATTGAGTTAAGTCCTCCATACAGAAGTATAATTCTTCTTATTAACGTACCCACTCTGGAAAATCGGAGAATATTACTGGGGGCATTGTTCATCCATAATCTCATTATAGGAGAAATTGAATCTCCGGACCTTCTCAGCCGCTTGTTTTTTGCGGTTCCCCCTAGAGTATCCAGACACTGCGTTCCTTTTTATTTACCCCTTTGTCGACGAAACTTTGCTAAAAATGATCCTCTTCTTATCTGGTGCGCGCACTAAAATGGCTTGTATAGCTGTATCAGCCTTGAATGTTCTTTTGCCAATATACGTAATGCAATAATACTAATCTAAGAGATACAAGCTAATTTAATTTGCCGGCATTTATTTCTTCCGTAAAAAACAGGCACTATCTCGTATAAGGATGGAGGAACATTTATCAACATGTATCATTAAGAAGGAACAAGTCAGTACTGTGTTGATTGGAATCTGGCGCATTCCAACAACGTTAATAACATGCTTTTTCATGAGTCACTGACCGGAATCGTATGCATTCCGGCAGTATAATCTTATGGGTCAGGCATCGAGCTGATTGGAATCCGGTGCATTCCAACATCACAATTCATGTTACTTTTTTATGCCTTGTGATGGCGTATCCTCATTACACTACTCTTAGCACTGCCGGATTCCCATGACATGCTGATTGGAATCTTGTTTCATTCCAACAGCAAGTTTGGAATCCACTGCATTCCGAAATCATGTTGAGCGGAATCTGATGCATTCCGCTAGTATAAGATCTTATTTCTGCTCATATTACTGTAACGTTCAATAATATATCTTTGTTTGTAATATAACATTGTTGAAATCTCGATATATCTTAAATTTTAACTTTGAGTTTTATATTTATATATCTTTTATATATACCATAGTTTGTCGTCGACTTTAAATAATAATAAATAAAAACAAATACCCGTTGGTGGTTATGGATTATTTCAGCAAATAGCCAGAGGTATACCCAATCACAAACAATAGTAGAAGTGTTTACAAACAATTGGGTTGCAAGGTATGTAGTACCAATTGAGTTACATTCTGACCAAGGCAGGAATTTTAAATCAACTGGGTTCCAACAAAGACATTGGGCATTCAAAAAACTTGGACAGCTGCATTGCTTTCTCAGTCCGATGGTGTGGTGGAACTATTCAATAGAACCTTGGAAGAGCCATTAAGGAAAGTAGTGGATAAGTTCCATAAAGAGTGGGGATACACACATATCCTAATTCTTGATGGCTTACCGATCGGCAGTGCATGAGACAACGGGACAAACAACACAACAAAGGTAATTTTTGGTAATGTCCTTGTAAGACAGTGACCCAAGATTATGAGGGACAAGATGAAAGCCAGATACGACAAAGCAATTAATTCGGAAGGTTTTCTGGAAGGAATTTCGAAATTTCACTGTAACTGGGAAGGCCCATACAAAGTTGTAAAAGGGATCAACGATGTTGTTTACCGCATACAAACCATTCAAAAACCACGAAACAAAATGAAAGTTCATTTGGAAAGGCTGGCACGATTATATGGAAAAATGTGTCTCATTGGGACGATCAGACTTAGGTGGAGGGCAATGTGACGAATATTACCATTTCGATACATCAATAGGCTGCTAGTAAATAAATGCACCACAAAGCAAAGCAAACAGCCAGACATATGTATATGTAAACATCAAAGCAAACAGAAAACACATACATACATGTCGACAGCATAGCTACCAGCGAAGATAATATTTGACATACATACATGTATTCAGCAGCTAAGAGCGAGGAATAAAGAGAAAATCACACATAATGTAATCATCACCTAAGAGCCAAGTCAGTCGATACTGCATTGCATAGGGTGGTTATGAATCAGCTCTATGATGGATCAGGCACTTCGGGATGTAAATGCCTGGGTATCAGCAGTTGGGTCAACCGCCAACGCGGAAAAAACCAATCTAGTATTATATACTAGGAAGTATAAGGTCCCTAATTGGACTAAGCTTAAGTTTGAAGGGGTAACCCTGCAAGAAAAATATAGCACAAAGTATCTAGGAGTTATACTAGATAGTAAGTTGTCGTGGAAACTCCATGTGAAAGAGAGAGCGAAGAAAGCCTCCGCGGCACTCTATGCGAGGATGCTAGGATGCACGTGTGGCCTATGACCCAAACTCTCTCATTGGGTATTTACGGCAATTCTCAAACCCATTCTTTACCGCCACACAAAAAAGTATGTATACCAAAAAACTTGAGAGGGTATGCAGAGTATCAATGATTAGCATAATGGGAGCCTTCAAAACTACCCCGACAGCAGCATTGCATGCCATTCTACACATCTCGCCTGCAGACCTAACGGCCAAAAACATCGCGTTAGCAATGGCAACAAGGCTTAAACTTCGGGGCAGCTTGAGTGCAGGCCTTATGACCACAGCAGTATAGCGCCATCTAATATCGGGCAAACGGAATATATGGTCCCGTGCCTGAGCTTCGAAAGAAATATTGGGGCCACAATTTAGCCGGAGGGTTGGTGCCGGCAGGGTGCAGAACATGCTATACACGTGTATACGGATAGTTCTAAATTAATTTAAGGGGTTGGGTCTGCTGTTTACTGTGTCGACCCAGAAATTAGTAGATCCTACAGGCTGCCAGATTACTGCAGCGTTTTTCAAGCGGAAATTATAGCATTGAAGAAAGCAGCAGAAATTCTGGAGGAACCGTGCTTAAGCTGCAGTCGCGTCAATTTATATATTGATAGTCAGGCTGCGGTTAAGGCAATAATCTCACACAGTACTTCATCAAGAAATGTTCTGGAATCCCGGTGCGCCCGAAGCAAGTTTAATTGAAGGGTCAAAACACAACCGATTTTCTCGTGGATTCTTATTTTATGGACCAAATTAAGTCAGAATCCAAAATTGAAGCTTTTTCTACCGAGCCGTTTTTGAGAAAATTTGATTTAAATTTTGAAAATAGCAAAAAATCAGTACTAAAATTTTTGATCTTTTTTGATTTGTGGTCCGATTTGGCTCATATTTGGAACACATAATACATGCAAGAATAGAAATCGACCTATGCAAAAAAATGGCCGCTAGGTGGCGCATGGATCGAGATATTCACAAAAATCGTATTTGTGGTCCGATTTGGCTCCTATTCGGAATACATTATACATACATGAATAGAAAAACGGCCTGCGAAAAAAATTGCCGCTAGGTGGCGCAAAGATCCAGATATTCAATTTTTTTTCATAAGTCGATTTCTATTCTTGTATGTATTATGTGTTCCAAATATGAGCCAAATCGGCCCACAAATCAAAAAAGATCAAAAAGTTAGTACGGATTTTTTGCTATTTTCAAAATTTAAATCGAATTTTCTCAAAAACGGCTCGGTAGAACAAGCTTAAATTTGGATTCTGACTTAATTTGGTCCATGAAATAAGAATCCACGAGAAAATCGGTTGTGCTTTGACCATTCAATTAAACTTGCTTCAGGCAAACCGTGGAATGCAAACAAGCATTGGAAAAACTTCGCTCAGGCGGGACCATACATCTTTACTGGGTTCCCGGGCATAAAGGGATAGAAGGTAACGAAAAGAACGATGATTTGGCAAAGGAGGTTGCAACACTCGCTGAGTCGACGATAGACGTCCGTCCAATCCGTTTGGGAGAAATCAAAAATAGACAGGAGTTCCATATGATCCATCAAGCAGGAAAGGCGCGGACAGAAGCGCGGGGCCACCAAATTTCTAAGATCATGTGCAAAGCCTATGATATTAAACTCACAAAGTGGCTCATATCTCTGAAGAGAGAAGACTTAAGGCTCACGATGGGCATACTGACTGGACACTGCCTTCTGGCGTCACATGCTTATAAGTTAGACCTCTTCAGTAACAGCAAGTGTAGGAAGTGTGAGCTGAAGGAAGAAATGGTTAAGCACGTTCTGTGTTCATGTCCAGCGCTCGTCAGGTCAAGGCTCCAGCTATTAGGGGCGGCAGAGTTGCCAGATCTTGAGGCAGCAATTAAGCTGGGTTCTAGAAAACTGATAGTATTTGCCAAGAGGAAATTCTACCACATATGTCTTGGCACGTGATTGGGGTTCTTCAGTTTGGTCGTCAAACAAATTCTGGTAACATTATGGACACATTCAGTCTATGTGAAGTCTTTATTGTATTTTTGGTTGTTCTAATGGACTGTATGTTATTTTATATGTTTATACTATTTGTTTGTTCTTGTACATGTATTTAATTGGAGCGAGAACGTATACTCTGAGGCAAAAGCTTTCCAATTTCGGTGTGAAAACACCGCTTTTGCGCCTGCCATGTGTTAACTAGGGGTGAGCACTTGGGCTCTGAGGTATTGGCTGTGTGTTGAGCACCTCATTTTGCTATGAACAACCCGTATTCGGGATAAAAATGTTAAACTATGTCTTTAGAATATTTCACTAACTAGTTGAGAATTACAAGCGCACTCAATGTAAATGACAAACGAAAGAAAAATTCGAATGGTTTAAGTCACTTAAACAAAAAACAATTTCTGATGTAAAAAATACAAAGACATCTGAAGAGACCTTTGGCAGGGTCAGAATAGCCGCATATATCGGCTATTATTTTTTTTTCAGTTTTTCCATCATAATAAAATACACAAATTATTAAATAATAAACTTAATTGCCCATATTTTATTTTTATACAATCATTGTTATGTAAAAAAACGCTACAACTAAATTTTTATCAAAAAAACATAATTATTCTCCCAAACTTACACGTTTAGACTTTTTTATAGTTAAGCAATTCACAAGGTCTCCTATTCATCGCGTGTGCTATGCTTTAAGAAAATAGATATTATATAACTATCAGAAATCGCGAAAATGTATAAAAATTGGGCATTTTATAATAAAAAAGTATTAAAACACGAATTTTTTAAAAAAAGTGTATACAAAAAATACAATTGTATCAAAACGACAACGCTGATCTATCATCGTGGGAGAGCGGGTTCAAATCTTACTCCCTGGAGAAAAGACTTTGAAGAGATTTATGTTTTGTGTCTGACTACTCCCATATACATATTGTGAATATGTGGATCCATGAACTAATTAAATATACGTTTTTTTCAATTTTAGTATGGCATATGGTACAGAATATGGACTTGTCGTTATTGATATTGTACAAAAAATATGTTTATTAAGTGCCGTGTGTCCTGACTTGTATGGTGCCAATGATCCCTATTCTAGGAATCCGAGAAGTCCAAAACGAATAGAGAATAAGGAAGAACAAAGTCGATCACCCAGTTCCGATCAGGTAAGTGTGCTAAGTGCTTTCATTTAGCATACAATTTTTTAGTTTATTTTATATTTTCTTTTGCGTCAAGCATTTTTCATATTGTATTAGTTTTTTTATGAAGTGTTTTGTTCTCTTGAGAAAGAGGGTGTTTTCTACTTATCAATTTTTTTACTAGTTGCCGCAGGTAACGGCATTATGACCCACAAAATCAAAAATATGATGAGCGGGGTGCGGACTTTACCGAGACGTCGAAAGGCAACTGCCTGCTGCGTTCGCGAATGTTATTTTTTAGTTTTTCGTACTCGCGAAATTAACTATGAACACATGAGATGTCCTTATTGACCAACGAGTTCAACCTAATTCACAAAATTGCTTACTTTAGTAATATTAACCATTGATTTCATCACCAGTGTAAAAAGTATATATAAAGTTGCTAAATACTGTGCAGTGTCATATACGTATTGTAAAAAAATTCTTTAGTAGGTCGAACGCCATTTTGGTAGGTTATAAAATTGATTTTGGTAGAAGAAAAAAAACTCCTTGAGTGTCAACCCTGATTTATAAAACTTTCAAGTTTAGTACCCAATGCCATAGTTATCCACGTTTTTAGATAAGAAGTGAAGTTTCAGGAGCTATTTAAAAGAAATAAAGAAAAATTTATAAAAACATCCATTATAATTTAAGTCTACGTTTTACGTTCCTGGCTTCATTTTGTTATTATTTTTGGAACTGGCATAAGTCCATTTGATGCGAATTTGGTGCAACTTATTACACCTTCTACTAACGTTTGTATCGCTAGACTGTTGAATAAATAACTCAAATATTCAATAATGAAAAATGGTCTTTATTAGCCTACTTTGAAAGTACTTCACAATAACACTTATACTTCACAACCAATAGCATGCTTAAATGAAACTGATTGCTGACTAATCAGCTTGCTCTACTTTTATACTCTCTGTTGCCTTGTCCGCATATTTCTGAAAATGTCTAGACGCTTCTCCCTCCAGAATCTTACTTGGTTACCAGCTATATGCGTATGTATTTGTAGTTTATAGTCTCTCACATAGGCATATGCGTGTGTATATGTGAGTACTACTTCGGCTGATGGTGAGTATCTCTCTGTTGCCTTGTATATATGTGGGTAAATGATGATTAATGTGTTTATGCAGCTTGCTTTAATGTTGTGCCTTTATTGTGGAACCAACGACTCGTAACACCCCTCTTATTATGGTCCACCCCTGTTGAAACAGCAAGTTTCCTTGGACTCCCGTTGGAGGACTTTGATGACAATTTGTGATAGTTCTCACCTATTGGATGGGGCGAAGCACTGCTACAACAATAACTACAAGAGATTGGGCTATTGAATAAAATTCTCGAAACTAATACATACAAAACTCATATCATAGGGCAGATGTCTACCGAAAAGTGTAGGTACGTAGACGAGCATTGATAGGTATCATGATCAAGACGATCCGAGTCTTACAGATAAACCTCCACCACAGTAAAGTGACGTCCAGAAAGCTCCTCCTGGCTCCTAAAGAGGATTCGTTTGATACAGCGCTGACGGCTCTCATCTGGATTCAGCGCGCAGATTCAGCGTTTATTACGCAAAGACGGAAACAGGGCTAGACCTGTAGTCATGGCAAGGCCTAAGCACTGAAAACCTAGATGTGGTCGTAATGGATGGGACCCACAATGCTGGTGGATTAAGGAGGGTGCAAACGACGACTTGTCATAGGCGCGGGTGTAAATGCGTATCACAGGTGGCTAGCAGGGGTAGCGTTCATATATATATATTGGGCCCAACGTCAAGTAATGTGATTGATATATTATGAGCTCTGAGCCTGATATATTAGGGTATGAATCGACAGGCCATCCTTCTCAGGTCATGCATATATCAGCTACAGCAGCCCCCTAAAGAGGGAAAAGCAAAGGCACCATGGCGTTATAAGGAGTTCAAGTTTTTTAGATGGGGTCGCCGTGGTGTGACGGAAGCGTGCTCCGCCTACCTTAAGGAAGGCGCTGGGTTGAAGTCTCTGGAAAAGCCATATCGAAAATTAAAAAAAAATTCTTCAAATTAAAACCAAATTCTTCCATGCCGGTTCGCCCCTTGCTTTATTTTATGTATTTAAGGGTAGTACGTGAAACTGATCATGTTTTACATCGCATTTATTAAAGTAGAATGTAATGGTTTGTTAACTACGCTTTGACAAGGGATTTGTCATTTGCCCCAAAATGTTTTCAAAAATAATGTGGGAACTGAGAAAATTATGAAAAGAATTAAAGCTTGAGATCCTTTTAACAAGAAGTGTTTAGAACTTTAAAAAATTATTACAATTGTTTTAGCATGTGCAAATCTCATTTAAATTCTTGAATTCTTGCAAATGATACATTTACTATTCGATATTCACTGGGTCAAGCAATATAATTAGTTGCATTTCTTGCAAACTGGTTGAAATAAAGCAGTAGGTAGATTAGCGAATTGCATCGAAAGAAACAACGCAAAGTTGAGTTGGCTAAGCGGTTTGTGATGAAATCGCTTTGGCAACAGTCGACGAAAAAAGGTGACCTTATTTTGTGGACGGACAAATGAAATGAACATACTAACATGCAGAAAAACGAAAATAACAAAACAAGGTGGCGAAAGGATGAAATACATACAAACAAACAACTCCTCCACAACCTGTATGTTTTCTCCGTGATGAAACTGTTTAGCTAGTTGAAGCGTTGTTTCAGACTCGCTTGCTTGAAAATGCGTCTAGTTACACAAGTCCAAAAAACATAAACATTTATGTACGTCGCTACAAAGTGGCCTGTAATTTTTAAAAGGGAGTACATGGACTCTATTTTGAGCTACAATAAACAGAAAAACGAACCTAGTATTGCGTAAACAAATCTTTTTAATTAAATTTTTTTTGTTTTCCCTACGAATTAAGGTGAAAGTTCCTTAAGACAATCCTAGATCTCCATTTTAGTTGCGAATACGCCATTTCGACAGGCTTCGACGTCCTTTTCGCATGAGTCAAGCAATTTCGATGGAATAATTGTTGTTGCTAACACAACGTGTTTGTGTATCTTTTTGCAAAAATCTATCTTCAGTTAGGTTTGTTCGATTTTAAAAATTCAAACGGCCCCCGACAGAATAAATCGTTCTGTAGCATATAATTTCAAATTTATTATTATATTAAATGTTTTTCGTAATCAATGGTGCAAAAGTGTTCTGCATCGAATTATTTGTAAAAAAAAATACTGTATGTGCAAAATCAGTTGTTTATAATGCCGTTGAGAAATGGATCGAATTGGGAATAAAAAAAAATAATAAATGCAAGGCGCGATAACCTCCGAAGAGTTTTTAGGCCGATTTTCTCTTCCAATTTGGGTCGTGCTTTTAGTTTTTCCTACACGTTTTACACTGACTCTAATCAGCATCTTCAAGGCAGATGAGTTTTCACTGATAAGCTTTTAATGGCAGAAATACACTCGGAATGTTGTGCCAAATCATGCCTAGGGCGACCCCGCTCATAAAGACTTTATTCCAATTGAAAAAAAACTTGTTTCTAAACCTTTGATGTTGCTTTGCCAGGGAATCGAACCCAGGAACTTCGTTGTGGTAGTCGGAACACGTTACCCCACACCACGGCGTTTGTCAATAAATGTTATGAGTAGTATACTCACCACTTGAACGTGAGAGTACTCACGATAAGAACGTACCCGTAAAATAGTATTTACATATATTTGCTCAGAATGCCTTTCAATAGTTGAGTCACATTATAATTAATATTCATCATTTGGCACAAAGAAAATTGGTATCAAAGCGGCCAAAACAGTGTGTTTTTGCAACATAAATTAAGACCGAAATTTTTCAGATGTCAATGGATCAAAATGCAGCGCCAAAATTTAATTTTTGTTTTTCCGGCAACAATTATTTGTCAAGGTTTATTTTTTACGTTTCTTGATAATTATTATGAGCAATAAATATTTTATTTCTTTGGAAGAAAAGTTGTAATTTTAATAGAATTTAGAGTAGATATTAATTATTTCGTGCTTGTAGTTTTTATTCTATAATGCAGGTAGAGGCGACTTTGTTCGTTTCCCCCACAAAGCTCCTCTGCAACCTCTTCCTAGCAATAGATGACACTTATTGAATTGACGCGGAACACAAGTTTATATGGACACTGTGACGAACATCAAATGTACACTGGAGAGCAAAACTTTCACCGGAGTGTACCAGCATAACCTGATACAGACGAAGCGTTCGAAACTCTCATGATGTGGTGTATTATTGCATCAATTATAAAGGTATAATCCAGTATATAACATGAAGTAGTTCATATTCGGCTATCAAAAGTTATATTTGAGAAAGATGCGGATGCTCTCACAAAAGCTCCATGAGCATGAGTATGAAAACCTGACCGAAGAATGTACGTTCCTATCCATCGGTTGGGATTCAGTCTTGCACCATCAGCCTAGGCTATCTGAGATCAGCTAGACGTGATGTCATGATCCATCTATGCAAACGAGTCATCGTAGTAGACTCCAGCTTTTGACCACACGTCTATTGGTGGTTGCAGTGTCTGGTGGTAACGTGCTCCGCCTACCACAAAGGGACCGAAGTATCCAGGGTTTTCGAGGCGCGGGCAAAGCAACATTCAAAAATTAGAGAGAACCAATTTTTTTCAATAGAAAAAATTTTTCAGCACTCTGCGATGTGGCTGCTCGAAGTGATTTGGAACCCAAAACATTCCTGTAGTGTATATCATCGCATGACACAAGCTTCACACAGTGACAAAACTGATATGCTTACAGATGCCGTTAGAAGTGGGCGTAAAACATGTTTGTTCCCAAATATTGGACCAAAAATATAAAAAGCAGACAACGAAACGCAAATTATAAGTGAGAAACTCGGACCTAAAAACATCTTCTTATATTATCAGCAGCGCTTGTATTTGTTTTATTTACATGGACTTCTATCTGGAGTTGGACTAAGTAAGCAATTGAAAAGAAAAATCCATCTACAAAGAACACTGACAACATACGATAGAGGTGCTTCTTAGAGGTTTTGACAATGATATCAGAAGATACATTGATGAGGAATTTTTGGTAATATAAACAAGGGGCATCGTATATCACCGATTAAGTCCCAGATTTAGTGGCAAGCGATTACTTGCGGCCAGAATACCACTTGTACCAATTTGCTTACGATACCTTAATTTCATAAATAGAAGTTATTGAAACAAAATGAGTGAGGAATGACCCTATACAACGGATAGCTGCGCGGATCCGTCCTAAGTTTAGAGACACAATTTTTAGTGCCACAATCGGAAAACTCAGTCCTTCACGATTATAGTACAAATCCTAAATTTGAATGGAGGTTATAGTAGTATCATCAGGCAGCATATACAGGCAAAACGCTACCAAGCTACTTGCTTATCTCTAGGAATAACAAAAAGCCCTAAACCAAATCTATAGACATCAAGATGACAATCATGAAAAACATGATTGTTTTCCAGGCTACTCCAGACATATGGGTTTACAGACTCTTCAAGGTGCCAAGTAGACTGGTTGGTAGCTATACAATCTAGGCATCAAGAACTCACGACAACCAATTTTTCGCATGAATCATAAAGATTTGGTAGGCTCATCAAAAGCGAAGAACGAAAATGCTACGTCAAATAATTAAGTGACATGACGGAAAATTTTAAGACGCGATGTGACAGAGGTACATACTTACAAGTTTAGGTGAGGTTAACCAATTCTATTTTCCTCAAGTGCTTAGCAGCAAGTGAGATGATGAAGGCCGATTCTCCAATTCCATTAGATGAGCACTTAACCTCGACTATAATAAATTAAATTGGTAATATGGTCAGTATGGGAAATAAACCTTTCCGGAAATATATGTCACATACTTGCCAATGTGTTCAAACAAATGAGATAAAATAGTTGGCTATAAACAACCAGCGGTCAGGAGATGGTCAGAAAAACGCTATGCAGAAATATTGATGCCACTATAATGAACAAACAAGAAAATTTTTAAATTAATTTTCCTATATGTCCCCCCAAAGCAAACGACAAAAAAGATGTATCATATCATCACATGGTTTAAACAACCGTAAAATATAACGTGTACCTTAATAATCATGGCATTCAATTAAATATTGGTTCTCATCATCAGTCAGCGGAGTATTATACATTCATATGCATGGTCTATGGATTGTCAAAAAGGAATAAATAAGCCAAACCTCCAAAATGAAACCAACACATTGGAAACAATTAATCACACTAATACAAAAACTGCACCTAAGTTTTATGACTTCCATTCCAAAACATATCGCACCAACACAATACCACAGATATATGACAAATTTTGAACAGACCACTATATTTTGTTATTGTACAGATGAAGCCCCAACCATATAGTTGCCACCATAGCTTATAATTAAAAAAAAAATTTATTTTCATTCAACAATTATTACAAAATAATCAAACAAATTTTTTTTCGCGACAACTTTTATCAATTTTTAAATTTGAAATAATAATTAATATTAGTCTCTGTGATTATTGCACTCTAACCTTTATATGGCTTTGTTTCTACAAAAAGCTGACTACACTAGCTATGTTAAAAACATTCAAAACCAAAATTCTTTAAATTATGCTACAAAGCCCCATCTTCACTAGTCTTCCTGACCATTTAATACGAAAAAAGGTGTCATTCCCCAAAAAAAACAATGATTATACTCTTTTCATTTTAATCATAATTCGTCACAACAATATGTTGAACGAAACCTGAGTGAAAAAAATTCCTCAAGTGGGACATCCGAACATTTTTAAATCATCAATTACTTTACAAAAAACACTATTTTAGTAGTGACCAAAATGATGAATATTTACAACGTAATGTGTTTCTCTCTATGCATAAACGCATTCCCAAAGAAAAGATATGCAAATAACACCTTTACGGTACGTTCTATCGTGCGTACAAATACCACTGTGCGGGTGTTGAGTATATACGCAGATGACTTAACCACAAACGCGACGTACCACATATCGCTTCGTTAAATCAAACAATCAACTTAAGAAAATCTTACGTGTTGTTTGGCGAAAAAACGAAACCGCTTCAATTAACGTTATAAGACGCTATAACATTCACCCGCAATTATATAAACGTGAAACAACTTAAAATATTACTGAAACTTTACACATATCTACTATAACTTTATATGTCACAAAATTCTTACAGAACACTTCTTTTAAATTGCAAAAAAAAATATAAGATTAAAATAACGTTAAATTCTCTGTCGATGGACCGTTTGAATATTAAAAATAAAACAAAAACCTGGCGCAGTTGTAGATTTTTTTGACATATAATACTGCGATAACTTTACAGCCCCAGCATCTTGAAACCCACGCCTAATTCCACGCTTGGTCGATATTTGCACCTCTAGCCTTCCAAAATCAAAATAATAATCTCACCACAGAACAATCTGATTGGGAACGCACTGCGGACAGACAAGCCTTCAAAGAGGATGCACACCCTTATTAAAATTTTCTATTTGCTCCTTCGAATTGTTTTAATACGAGGTCAATACAGCGTCTTATTGACACTCTCATTTCGATATTTTTGGCGCGTATTAAAATTCGCACCTTCTGTTCTATTAAATATCCGTATGCTTCGGAACATTCGTAACTAAAGAATATTGGGGTAGGAAATCGGTTTATATTTGGAAAATATTTTGTATTATAACTTATTTGAAATCATATTGCAGGACTCGTGATGGTAGTATAAAAAATGAACGTATATCCGACTAATTCGTAATATTAAAAGGATATTATTCGGAAACGCTTCCATGAAATAACTTAAATGGAAAAGAGCCTTCATGACCAATTTCTTGGAATAAACAAGGTGGTACCTGTGTACGAACCGACACAAAAGACTTAACTCTTCTGGCCAGGTCAAGGTAGGAATACAAAGTTCTAAGACAAATAAGCCAATTTTCTTTTACTTTTGGTCAGTTCATTGTGCGGCTGTTGAGTAGAGTAAATCACCCGCATGTCCGCTGCCTGTTCAGTAATCGTGGCAAATCATAGCAAAAATTTTTATAAAAAATTTCCCAAATTCACGATTTGTCACAAACCGCCATATATTAGAGTTAGATTGAACAGAACGCTTCATCTATCAGAATGCTTTTCATTAACTTCTCCCCTCTTATACGACAAAAAGTATTGAACTTATCTGGCTATAGGGAGCTATGTGAAACAATTTTTGAGATATAAGTAGCATTTTTGACATAAAAATTCTAAACGTACGCGGCATTCTTGAAACCACAATTTCTGGCAAGAGAATGACCAAACCAACAATACAACTATTTATCAATTCAACGAAATATTTAGTAGAACAAATGACATTATTTCCCCAAAAAACTTTTTGGCATTTCAGATAATTATTATCACTAACTATATACACCACAGAATACTTTTCTACTACAATTTACACTGTTTGCACAATGAAGGGATTGAATTCATTACCGTGTTCCTTCAATTTTGGGATGTCAAAGGTCTGTGCAATTCATTGGAGAAGAAAACCATCTAGTAACATTAGATAATGCAACTTACTTTTGCATCATTTTCATACTCAATAAACAAAACAATACGACAAAGTATCAAAGATAAACAAAATCACTTCTTGTCACAAAATAATCGCACCAAAGAATACGCAAGATCAGTAGAGCCCTCATAAAAAATATCAAGTCCGGAATTCCCCTAACCATAAGGGTTGGCAACCTCGAACCAAGGCAGCATCGCCACGAAAAGATAAAAACAAATAGAGAATTTACCCCCATCGTTCAATACTACAAATAAAAATAAAATAACTCAGATACAATTAAAAAAATATTTTTGGGCTCGCGGCGTCCCTTGGACCGGGAGCCACAGTTGTACATTTTGACCCAGCCCCATGCCAACCCCTATTGTATACGTACCGCTGTCTCCTTTGGGTGTACATAATTGGCGGCGTCAGTATACCACTGCGAAAGGATGTCTGACCTGATTTGCTATGATGCGATCCAAATCACTGGGTTTATAATGCTTCAAACGCATGAATGAGGAATTATCTAACCAAAAGATGTGCAACTTCAAATGCCAGTACCTTGATTTTATAACTAATTTTTGTATATCGTTGTGAGTATGTCTTAAATTATTTCATATGTAAGTATTCTAATGACTTGCGCGGTGTCCATGAAAAGGTGGGGAGGGAGGGATATAATGGGAGACTTTTGCTATCTTATTGACTTAATGAATTATAAGTAAACTAAATCTACCATAGGAAGTAGTATTCCTTACACACACAACGGGTTTTATATTATACTTAATCATGGATTTAATTTTTTCTTTTTCTTCCTTAGTAGCTTTTTTCCGAGATTACTCAACTCATAAAATAATATTTTAAAACAAAAAAATAATTACAAAATGCCCCCAATCCAAAACACCATCAAATAAACAAAACAAAACACAAATACAAAACACCTCAAAAACCACACCAAACCTCAAATAAGACTAAAAGACCATAAACCCTCACCCGAGACAAACCTCTCATAAAAAAATCCCCTCAAACCACACCACAGTCCAACCCATCAACGAAAAAGAACCCAAGCCAACCACACACAAAAAAAATCTTCTCCACATCAAAGAGAAAAGTGCCAAATCCAAAATCCCCCTACGTAGAAGAAAACCAAAAAAATACAGCCACCTCCCCCAATAAGAAACGTAAAAATGCAAAGCAAAATTAAAAAATTTAGTAAAAAATCCCGGTTTTTGTGATAAAAGAAGAACTACATTATGTTAGATATTAGTACATTATAATAGTATGTATTTTTACATTTTACGTCAATTAACAAAATAAAATATACGCCCCACACTGATGGGTATGACACATCACTTTCCCCAACCCCCCTCCCCCCACCCCAACCGCACACTCCCCCACCCACCACACAGATTCACACCCCCCCCCCCCCCCCCACACCCCCCAACCCCCCCCACCCAAACCACCACCCACACCCATCCCAACCACCCCCCCCCCCCCCCCACCCCCAGGAACCTCGTGCAATGTTAAAAATGGTAAAGTAATATATGCCTCATTCCACTAATCTCAGGAAAGTGTAAATGAATATGCAATT